>UCOK01019003.1:0-248297 GCA_900474325.1 Synergus umbraculus
TATATATATATATATATATATATATATATGCACAGATCATTTAGCTTTCTCTCTGAACTTGACCACCCCGTGATGCAAGACTCTTTGCACGCCGTCTGCGCATTTCTTGGACTTGTTGGACCTAGTCACTAGTGCCGGCTGCCAATTTTTCTCTTGGCTATCCTCCATACTTAAAAAACAAAAAGATTCCCCGAGGTGGTATTTTAATGAGATAATAATAATCAAATACTGAGAAAAATGTTTGGTGCGGACAACAAAAAATTTTGTTGCTATAGAGACAACAAAGATTTTTGGTTGTGCCAACCAAATTTTTCTTGAAAGAACCAAGATTTGGTTGGCAAACCAAACAATTTTTGTTGCTTCTATAGCAACAAAAAGTTTTGTTGTCCACACCAAACATTTTTCTCAGTGTAATATCAGCATGCTTAACAATCATCACGAAATAAAATACGAAATTCTGATATATGTATACATTTTCCGAATCAGACACCTAAATTCCGTGAATTCTAGATCCATTTGCGAGAGAGTTAATCAAATTTCGCAGTTACATTAACCGAACATGAATAGTTGATCTAGAAATTAGGTTATTCCAAATGCCAGCTCTGCTATGTGTTCTAGTAAAACAAAGTTTGCTAGACAGACATTAAAATTGACGATAGAAGAGAAACATCTGGAACAGAAGTTCAACATCTCATGTATCCAAATCCGACCCCTCAATTCATATAAATATTTATTAACTCCTCTTAGGAAGACATAGACATTAATGCTCCACTTTTTTGCGAATAAAAACCGCACGAGAAAAATATTAGGTCTGAATTTTCTTGCCTTACGTGTAATTTATGGTTTATGTACATTCAAGAAATTGAGTCTGAGGAAAATTTCGAAAATCAACCTTACTAGATAAGAAAAGTACAGAATGAAACTATACAGAGAAAAACAAGTGATTCCGTAAATAAGGAAGTAATTAAACGAATAATTGTGCACAAACAGAGGTAACCCCTCTTCGGCGCTAATGGAAATTTCTTCTGCTGACTTGGGAAACGTGCGGAGGAGATAAGCACCAGCCGGGGAATGCGCTTTCTAATTCAACTACGCTTGCCACCGCAAAGTGTCTTGAACTGAAAATATTGCGGACCGAATTCCGCTTTAAACAGTTTCGCTAAAGTCAACGAAAGCTCGCTCTCTAATGACTTTGTCGCGAACTCTCGAGTAATCGATATAACTTTCTTGAAAAAAATTAGCTATTCTTATACTGAATCTGTAGTTAGAATAATTCAGATCCTCTATTCCAATTTGTACGTGCTTCGCAATTTAATACAGTATATGTATTAAACTTTCGCAACTACTTTAAATTACTTAACGGGCAAATTTTCCTCTAAATAAATTTTCAAGTATAGAATAAAATTAAAGAAAAAACCGCGGACCCTTTATAGTAATATTTTAACATTATTTGCATTTTTATGATATTTTTATATTTTATATATTTTTAAGGTCACTTACAGCCGTAAGAACGACAGTTCTGGAATCCAGCTTCAGACTCTGAAAGAATAAAATTTTGATTAGAAAAAATTCAAGTTTAACTGAAATTAAATAATTTTAAATAATTTTTATAATAAAAGAATATTCACCTTATTTATTTATGCAGATTGCATGATGTTCCCCGAACCTCGTTCTCTTGATAATCCTTTTTTTAACACTTTCACTTTCACTTTCACTTAATTCACTTTTACACTAACACTTTTCACTTTTCATTTTTCAATTTTACTTTCATTTTTACTTGTGCTATTTCATTTCAATAAATCACTCGCGCACCTCTCCGATCGACGCTCAAAATTTAACTGAGAGTCAAGGGACCGGACTACCTCAGATCAACAACAAATCGCAATAAAAACAAACCCATAGGTATAAATTTCCAAGAATCGTGCGTTGAATAGTAAACAACTTCAAATTGGAAAGACCCTGAAATAGAGAACTTAATTAATCCTTCATATTTCAAAACGTAAACATACTATTTGTGAATTCAACATCTTGTGACTCATTCTATTATATTGAAAATAAAATCGACACAAAGATAAATCAAATTAAGTTTGATGCATTCAATTGCATCCCGGATTCCTTTCCAGTATTTTTTAGGGTAATTATCAGATTATCTGCATTTTTTATTGCCGGATGCGACAATTTTCGTCCGATAAAATTTTTAATTAAATTTTTTAAATTTTAAACAAATATTTCTTCGATCGAATACATTTTATAGGAAATTCAAAATTCAACTTCACTGAGAAAAATAAATATACCTTTTTAATCAATAAATCTCTTCCAAAAGCAGATATTTTATTGATTCAAATGAATTTTTAATGAAACAAGAATTAATCATTCACTCAGAAAAAAACTTGTTTTAAATCAAAACCTTTATTTTAATAACTCAAATTAAAAATTTTTTTATATTAAAGAAAACCTTCTTTCTTTTAAAATAATTTTAATTTAAAGAAACTGTTTTCTGGGTGTTTCCATACAACAGTGATATTATATATTTTAAAGTACATACATTTGAATCAATAAAATATCTGCTTTTGGAAGAGATTTATTGATTCAAAAGTATATTTATTGATTTCCGAGTATTTTTTTTCTCCTTTTTCTTTATGCAGATCGTATAAAGTTTCTGTCCTCACGAATCACATGCCAATTAAATTCTATATTTCCAAGGATGAAGTAAAAGGACACAATAAAAAGTAACATATCGTAGGATTCCACGTGATACGATTATTCAGCAGATTCTTTTCCTCGTCCGGGAAAAGTGAAACTGGCTACTTTTTGTTTTCGGAACATGGCATTATCAATCACTGCCTTTCGCTATATATTATCTAGGACTACAAAAACGCGTCTACCGGATGGGAAGTAAAGTTTCACTTCATCCGACCACTCTTCCTTTGTCAGAGGGTGGTAGGTAGGTAGATAGGTAGGTAGTAGGTAGGTAGGTACGGTCTTGTCAGGTCGAGATAAGGCATGAGTAATAAACGCAGCCGACCATACTAAATGAAATATACTATATAGATAACAACGATATCACCAGCATATAAGAGGAGATCAAGAGTCCTCACGTATTTTTGTCATTCTCAGCGGATAAAGTTCTGCATGCTCTCCATTGATAAACCCAACGATTTTTCCTGCCTAAACCAGAAATCCGGATTAGCGGTGTCTCTCCTTCTATATCGCATAACTTTGTGTTTAATGCTTTGATATCCTGAAAAATGTTTCTCTTATATTATATTCTAGGCTTCCTGGCTTAAAACTCGGCAGCAGGAATGAAAATAATACGTTATGCTTGAAATGTTTCCAGCCTGACTGACGTAGGCCTTCTACCGTAGAAAAGACGGCTTTGAAAATAGTTTTTAATAGATAGTAATCAAGATTTCTTCATTTTCATAGCTCGAAAGTTCAATCAAATGCTACGTTAAATGACATCAGGTTGAAAAAAGATTTCATGAATTCTGTAGCAATCATTTTTTAAGGGATGTCCCATAAAATATGAAAATTACACTATGAATAATTTAAAATGTAATGGACACAGTTGTTAATATCCTTAAGCTCTATTTAAAACCAAAAATTTACATGTTTTAGCAGTACAGCCTCGATAATAATTTGAATTAAATAATTTGCATAACAGAGTATAATTTTCATAATTTGTGGAATATCTTGTTACAAAATTGATGCAATCCTTGCAAATTAGCAGGTGAATTCGACACAAAATTTGATGCCTTTTAATTAATTGAAAAATGTGCAATTATGGGTTTCATTGCATGCAAAACTAATACGTGAGATATAAATTTGTCGTGTCGGCTGCATAAAAAAGCTTCAAGCTTTTGCTCGACGCAAGAGACCTTTCTATAATTTCAGTGTTATCTAACTGAAACGATGCTACGAGTAACATTAAATATATTCCTATATATTCAGCGAAATACCCTTGGAGATACAAAAGGTACAACCCCTTTTGTAAGACGTTTATTGTTTAGATTCAGGTTTCTTAATTAAAGTATTCTATGGTTGATATTTCTTCCTCTGCATTCATAATTGAACGACTGAAAGCAAAAAGGGCATTAAAAAAACTTCATTTGTAAAAGTGGAACAAAAAATTCTCCAGAGTTATAAAGTACTATATATATATGCCAATTTTTGTCATATAATGTATTATAATATGGATTTTCTAATAAGGATAATATGGAATATATACATAAGGTCAGCATGGGGAATTAAAAAAAGGGAAGAACTTGGCAAATATTTTAACGGGGTTTCGCGTAATTAAAAGTTGCATCCCAGGAGGTAAATAAAATTTGTCTTGTCGCAGGATTGCAATTATTCATCGCTCGAAACAAAAGTATAAAATCTGCTTTAACGCCGTGAGTTATTGAGGTATTAATTGAAATTAAAGCACCTTAAACGTTGCGAATATATAGTTTATCAATAATATTATAGATATTTACTAATATAGACGGTATTATATAATAGAATTTATGATTGTGATTAGTGTTCGACAATTTATCGATTACAGAAAAAAAAAAATTCTCTGCACTGGTGCACGGAATATTGAATTTAAAACACAAATCTGAATTCGTTTCACTATTGAATCCAATCTAGAATTTCAGACCGAAAAGTCGCCCTCCGGCAATGATTTACCGAAACACATAACGTGTACGTACGTTATTTGATTAGCCCTGAATTTTGAGAGAAGTAAAACCAGCCATAAAAATAATAATAAATCGTGTTTTAATAATAATTCTCTGTTGTTTAAGAACGCGACGCATTAGTTGTTTAGTTGTACTTTGACATAAAGTGAAAGTGAAATCTAGCATACTCAAGAGGACGAGCTTATCCTCTAACGCTTTAATACTCCTAGCCATGTTGTCCAATTACGCCAGAGTATCGAGGTAAGCGATACGTGTATAGGCGATTGGTTATTGAGTAATCTAGCATTTACCGCAAAATGGTAGCTGGTTTCGGTATCAACCCAAGTTAATTACCAGAAGCCCCAAACAGACCATTTTTGCGTCACTGATGACACCGCAAGCTTACATTAATTATGACGTCTCTATTTGCAATCAGCAAATTCTACAATTTTGAATTTCAAATGTCTGTCTATATAAAATAGACCGCAAGTTTCCTCAAATGATGTAAAAAATATTCTCACACTGAGAAAAATGTTTGGTGCGGACAACAAAACTTTTTGTTGCTATAGAAGCAACAAAAATTGTTTGGTTGTGCCAACAAAATCTTGGTTCTTTCAACAAACTTTTTGTTGAACCATGAAAATTCATTTGAACCAACAAAATCTCAGTTTTGTTTGAATTAACAAAACTTTGGTTGGCACAACCAAAAATTTTTGTTGTCAGCACCAAACATTTTTCTCAGTGCACAGAAACATGTATTCTTTAATGAAACTTTTTTACTAGATTCATCATCAGTTCTTGGCGACAGAAATCTTTTCCTCAGAAGATTATTATACACTCCTGTTGTAGAAAGAAAATCTCCTATTCTTTTAAAAAAAAAATACAAGTAAGCTAAGTTGATGAAAACATAAGCTTTTTATTAAAATAAATGCAGTCATTCTTTATAAGCTTGAAAAATCAGAAATACCATATAAGCCGTAAGTGCATATTAAAAAGTTTTTGAATTATTTTCTTGATTTAGAAAGCAATCTCATATCACATGATAAAAGTAGCAAAACTTTATTTCCGAGTTTTAAGTTTAAGTGACTTTTTCAAGTAGAAAACAACGTGAACTATCCCTTCTTTATGAAACTACTAGCAAAGAAATATGTTAATTCCAGGAGTTTTGTTATGAAACTTGCTGGGCATTAACAAAAAAAATATTGAATTTTCTTGTATAATTATTTCAAAGCTGAGGGATTGTATCATAAACTGGAAATTAGCCAAATGTTGAACTCATTTAGAAGAAAAGGATTATGAAATATAGTTGGTAGCCAAGCACACGTAATAAGCTTGTAGCTAAAATAAGGGATTAAGCTCTGGACTTGGCCATTTTGACAAGGTTAAGAATATATTTCCGTGCGACGAAACAAAAGTTTTTAACTCATATAGTTAGAGCAGCTGAAGGGCTTTGGAGAGTTGGAGAGATAGGCAGAAGTGGGATGAGTAAGTCGCCTCAAATTTTACCTTAGCCCCCAACTATACAAGTTCCCGTGGCATGCGATATTACGGCTATTTTAAAGTTCCGCTCGGTTCGCTCAGCATTACGTTCACATCTTCCGGTGCTACCACGGCGAATGAGCTTCTGAACTCATCCCCGAACACCCTCCATCCTCCATTTCTTTACTAAACTTTCACTACCGTTCTTTGCCTGTCTACGACATACATATTACTTTTTCGCGTACAGGTCCCACAACGTCTTCGTTCATCCCAAGAAAGCGTATTCAATCTTTGAAACTTTCGGCAGATACACCCACTTTATCCTGTTGCCTGCGCATTTCAACTCAAGAACTTGACATTTTTTCAGATACCACACACAAATGTATAAACGTCTTTCAATCAGCGATCGTAAAATTCCATATGGAATTACACGTAGAGTTTTCAATTCTATTTTATCCATAAATATTGTTCCAACTTTAAATTCGTTATTTGAACGTTCAGAACTTTTCAGTCATATAACGAATTTCGATACTAAAATTGAACGCTTCGAAAACAGTTCAACTTTTATTTGATGCTGAAAAATATCATTTTATTACAACTTTTCGATATTAAAAGAGAAGCGAGTGAGTATCATTCATAAGGATGAAGGTTGCGTCAATAAAACAATGTCCCTTGGGAATAATTTCCGTTCGCTAACGCGGATCATTGCTCAACATGAAATTAGCAAATTAAAGAGAACGCATATTCAATCTAAAATAGGACCTCCGGGAATTATATATTAAAAGTCCCAAAATATGATCTCCAGTCTTAAAGAAATTGATTTTTACTTGTTTGTGAAAATCTCTAAAAATTTCAAGAAACCTTTGAAAATCTGTGAAATCGCTTAAAATTCGTGAAAATCTCTTTAAATTTTCAGAAAGTTCTTGAGATTCTTTTAAATTCAATGATAACAATTCAAATCCCTTTTATATCCTTTAAAATCCGTTAAAAGTATTAGAAATATCTTCAAATTCCACGAAATCCTTCAAAATTCCAAAAAAAATTTCAAACTCATAAATCTTTTAAAATCTACGTTAAAATTCATGAAAATCTTTGAAAAATCCTAGAAACCTTTTGAAATTCCATGACAAACTTTAAAATTTCTTAAAATTCCCAGAAAAATTCTTGAAATTTTAGGGTAACATTTAAAATCTCTTTGTATCTTTTATATCTATTAAAAATATTACATAGAAATTTTATCAAATTACATGAAATACTTTGAAATTCCCACAAAATCATTTAAATATCAGAAATAATCTTTCAAAATCACTTAAAATTATTAGAAATCCCATAAAATTCTACAAAATCGTTTTAATATCCTAAAAATCTCTTGAATTATGTAAAAATCACTTGAAAATCATTCAAAATGTATATAAAAACCTTCAAAATCATTAATCTCTAACAAATGTTATCAAACTCTGGAAATTTCTCAACGCTTACTCTCTAAATCTGAATTAGTGAAAAGTAGGTCACTGATTTACTTTAGTGAAAAATTCTACTAATTGTTAGTCATTTTTAACTAAAACTTTAGTGAAAAGTTGAAAACTTACTAATTGAAATAGTGAAATACTACTAACAATTAGTGAAAATTTTCACTAAAGTATATTAGTGACCTACTTTTCACTAATTAAGATTTAGAGAGTAAAATCTCTTAAAATGATTAAATATTTCATCAAATTCCATGAAATCCATAAAAATATTACAAAATCTTTTAAAACTCATAAAAAGCTTTTGAAATTTCTGAATAAAATCCCCTGTAAAGTTTTAAATTCCTTATTTAAATCCCACAAAATACATATTTTAAAAGTCATAAATAAAGTACCTTGAAATCCGATTAAAATCTGATCAAAGTCGTGAAAAATTCTAAAATTTCCCAGAAACTTCTTGAGTTTCTTTAAAACTCTACGATAACATTTCAAATCCCATTATCTCCCATGAAATCTTTAAAAATCCAATAGAATTCTCTTAATTTCTCTTTATAGCAATTTGTATATTATTTACTTTCTAAACTTGAATCAGTGAAATTTAACTGATTACCAATCAAATTCCACTGATTTAAAGTGACTCTTTTCTCACGATTTTAATTAGTGAAAAGTCACTGAAATTTTTAGTAGTTTAGTGAAGATGACTGAAAATTTCAGTGACTTTTGACTGATTCTCAGTGAACTTTCACTGATTGAAATCGTGAGAAAAGAGTCACTGAAAATCAGTAGAATTTAACTGATTAGTCATAAGTTTTACTATCAATTAGTTAAAAACTACTAATTCACAGTAAAATAGTACTAACTCATTTAGTAAGGCTCAATAATTGATTTAGTTACCGTTACTAACTGAATTAGTACTTTTTTACTATGAATTAATAGTTTTTAACTAATTTATTGTAAAAATGCTTCCTAAATTGTATTAGTAATCGATTTGGCACTATTTCCTTAGTAACTTATGACTAATCGTTAAATTCCACTGATTTTCAGTGACTCTTTTCTCACGATATTAATCAGTGAAAGTTCACTGAGAATCAGTCAAAAGTCACTGAAATTTTCAGTCATCTTCACTAAACTACTAAAAATTTCAGTGACTTTTCACTGATTTCCAGTAGATTTTTCACTGATTAAAATCATGAGAAAAGAGTCACTTTAAATCAGTGAAATTTGACTGGTAATCAGTTAAATTTCACTGATTCAAGTTTAGAAAGTAAATAATATACAAATTGCTATAATTAACACATTATGGTTTGATTTTTTGTATTGTCCCTTAGTTGAAAATGTCAGGCTTCAGTAAAAGAAGCGTAAGAATGTAGAAATGGTTAGCGTCTTGTATCAACAATAGATCGAGGGGAATCCCTGTGGGACTTTGCCCCAAAGAAAACTTGCCAGGATAGTTTGAGACTGTACTGAAGGCATTGAATAAGGTACAGGGACGTTGACTGGTTGCATACTTGCATATAAAATAGCTTATGCCTTATGCTCTGGGCGATTCGCACCTATCTTTCTTTCTATTTTTCTTGTCAGTTCCTTCTTACTTTCCTCTTTCTCACTTTCTTTTTTACTTTTGTCCTCTCTTTCCTGCTATCTTACTATTCGCCATATACAAGATCTATCCCAGACCTCGGCACGTAGTCAGTGTGCTGAGAATTGGCACATTGACGACGAAGTGTCGAATCGCATATGAACGACGAATCTTTTCTCTAGAATCTTCGAGACACAATTTAGATTCCACTTTTGGCGAAGAGCCTGGTAATTTTATTTTTGGCGAAAAGACTCGATTCCTGGTGGAAATTTAGGAGTTCGTCCCGCTTTAAAAGAGATTGAGAATTTGCGATCTTTAGAGAACAGAGTTTTCGTGCAAGTCAGCATTTCCAGCATGTTTTACCTTACGAGGAAAATTTATTTTGCAAATGGAAATACGACATATTCAAAGATGCAAATTTTAAAGTACCAGGGTAAGACATTTTCTGGATAACCACAAGTAAAACTGCAATGAAATATTGATTATGGAAAAAACTGTGACAGTTAAATTTGGTATTACAATATTATTGAAATACATATATTTAAATAATATTGCAATATTGAAATTTGAAGCATGAAGAGATCTTTTAAAAATAATTAATATTTCACCAACTTAAAATTTTAAATGCAGATCCTCTTAAAAAAATATATAAATTTTTAAGCGGATCCGTGTCGTTTCGTTTCCGGAAAAGTTAGGAAACTTTAAATAGGGTCAACGCAGCTACTGCTTTGCTCGTGATTGTGAAATAGTTTTTTCATTGCGAGGGCAATAGTACTTGGATGTAGACATCGAGCTTGTAAGCTCTCGGGGGTAATTCCGGATTGCAAACTGGCTTTAAGCCCCCAAGCTCCCAATAAAACGAGGAAAACCATTCTTACATTCTCAGGTTTTTGGTGAAAATAGCTAGGGATTAACCCGATTGACTTTCGCGTCGCCGAATGCGCTCTCAGCAATTGTAACAGTTATAATAACAAATCTTATCAACTTTCTGGTCAGTAAGTTCATTCAGCGAGGCTTGAAACTCAACTGATGGTAATATGGACTTTACCATTTGCCTTTCATGCACAACTTCCTTTTAACTATTCTTTCATTGTCGGTAAATACTTTCCAAATAAATTCTGTCTTAAAATCCTCTTAAATTTATATCTCCTACTGTTTAAATAATAATTCAGTGAATGATGATTAAACTCAATCACAAACATTTACACTGAGAAACTCTGTGTTAGAAAAATGACTACACTGAGAAAAATGTTTGGTGCGGACAACAAAACTTTTTGTTGAACCAAGAAAATTAATTTGAACCAACAAAATCTCAGTTTTGGTTGAATTAACAAAACTTTGGTTGGTTCAACAAAAATTTGGTTGGTACAACCAAAAATTTTTCTCAGTGGAATATCGATAGCAAGTAGGGGCAAAATCCCAAAATTGAGACATTTTAATACAGAAAATAATAAATTTTACTATTTAAATAGGAAAAGGGATTTTGCCCCTACTTGCTATCGATATTAGTAATTTTTCTAACACAGAGTCTCTCAGTGTATCTATTGCAGATATGAATTACTAATTTTGATGAAATATAGTATAAGAGGAAATCGAGCACGAAGTTGGTGAAATTACTAATTTCTCTATAATATGAAATATTGAAGATGGATACTGTTCGCAAGAGTTAACAGTATGTTCAAAGTTTTCCTCATACTCAAAGTAAAATTGAAATACGTCGCCTTCGCTTATTGAATTTGAGTTGTCCTGACTTCTACTTAAACTTTCAGTTTACTTGAAATCCTACTCTATGACAATCCAATTTTCCTTTAACGAAAAAGGTAAGGAAAAAGACTTTCCTTCCGAGGAAAACACCACTGAGACATTACTTCATAAATATATTAAGAGCAGTTTCTTACTTCTGTGAATTCTCGAATCGTCATTCAAGTGTGTTGAAATTCTGCATTCGATTCCTCTTTCGAAGCTGTCCTGACCTGTTTCCAACTTGAAAGTAGGTGGTTTTGTAGGTTTGCGTTCCCGCCAGAGTTTGGTTGGCGTTTGGGTAAATAGACTCTACACCTGAATAGCACAGAATTATTTACAAGGGTTTATTGTAGCGTCTCCTGGTAGTTGAGGAAAGGTGTTACAGGATAGAACTGCAGAAATAGTGGAGTCGGCATGGATTGTACATTTATAGGGTCAAAGTACATTTGCGAAATGGTAGCAGGCGTAAGGTTCCTGCTCGTTCTTACTCTGAAAACGTGATAAATATTACCTTCCGCGTGTATGCAAAGTTAGAGTGGCAATGAATTACCTCTTGCGAGAGAGCATTCCTTCTCGGCTCCACCTGTTCCTGAGCTTTCTTCACTCCATTTACCTGTACTGAAAGTATGTCTCTGCTTTCTAGTACACCGTTTACAGCTCCTGAAAACAAAATTACAACTTTAAAAATGAGATCTCCACGAAACATGTGTAACAAGGTGTAATAGTCTCATTATAAGTTTCATATCACTTTTTTCAGGGAGATAGACTTATAGAGGCCTTAGTAATAGAGGTCAATATATGTTTGGCCAAGAGGTCAGTAGTATAAGTCAATGTATGGTCAGAGACGCAAAGGTTTATGTTTAGTCGGCAAAAATTCTTTTTACGTTCAAAACCTTTAACTCTTTTTATGATTTTTATGTTCTTTTTATGTCCTATATCGAGCTTTTTCGATCATGTTTTTCAGCAGGTTTACTTGAATTTCGATAATAAAAAACCAAAACACTTATTAAACTTTTATTTTTATTATGCATTTGCGCGTAAACGAGTATTCGATTCCTTCTGAAGGGCAGAAAATTTTACTGCAATGTAAAGTTTATGACTATACATATACATACATTCATTAAAATGTAAATCACGTAAATAATGTTAAGAGATAAAAGTTATTGGATATTTTGATTGATGTGTTTACAGTGTGTCTACACTTTAAAACGTCAAATAATATTGATGACTAAATTACCTATTATTACCTATTACATTATTATCACTCTCTAAATATTAGTAGTATTTCACTTATTCATTTACATAGTAGGTCTCAACTTTTCACTAAACTTTTGGTCAAAAATAACTATAACAATTAGTCGAATTTTTGACTACAGTAAATTAGTGACCGACTTTTTACTAATTTAGGTTTACGCTCTAAATCTGAATTAGTCATAAGTTACTAACGAAATAGTGCCAAATCATTTACTAATACACTTTAGTAAGCATTTTTACTATAAATTAGTTAAAAACTACTAATTCATAGTTAAAAAAGTACTAATTCAGTTAGTAACGGTAACTAAATCAATTAGTGAGCCTTACTAACTGAATTAGTACTTTTTTGAATTAGTAGAATTACTGAATTAGTAGTTTTTAACTAATTTATAGTAAAAATGCTTACTAAAATGTATTAGTAAACGATTTAGCACTATTTCGTTAGTAACTTATGACTAATTCAGATTTAGAGAGTAGAGATAGTTATGAAATATTTCCGAATTTCTCGTTCTTATTCTTTCGAGCTTAGTATTATTTGTATAAGTATTTGCATTTTAAATTGCAATTCCGATTTACATCTACTTGCTTGACGTTTTTGCTTGACGCTTTGCTCATTTCCGTAACATTTTCTCAAAGGAGATAGCAAGATTGTAAAAGTTTCTCAAGTACTCGAACTTGTACATCTTCTACACTGCGTCTCTCCAGTTGAAGCAAAAGAGTTCATTTCGGTACCGATACAGTCCTATATCTTTTGAAACTCGACTTGCCACACAGTTATAGCCAATCTCCGGCACTATTTCCAAGGAAATGATTCATTCGCATTCGTTTCAGGGCTGGTGGTTGAGGGTTGCAGAATTGGCATCTTGATGAGGATGGTCAAATTGTCTATTGAGATATAACCAGATTTATTTATCTCGGAAAAATAAAATCCGATAGAAATACTCCGTGTCGTATCAGAAACCTTTCCTCATATATTTAAAAAAATATAACTGATAGTTTACGTTATTGTTACATAGGAATTTCAGTTCTCCATTTTTTCGAACCACTGTCCTATTTTAGTCGAGCTTTTCGTTTATATTCAAGAGAATAAACGGAGAACAACTTAGCGATGAAAGTAAGCATCTGCTACGGCAGACTTTGGAAGGAATGAGAATGAAACAAAAAAAAAAAGAATAAATAAATAAAACAACGAAGGAAAGCATGTAAAATAGGTAGCCCATTTTCCATCATTATTTTAAAATATGCGCAGAATTTCTAATGAGAATGTTAGTGTTGAACAACAGAACAGAGACCTCATAATAAACACCAAACATATACTAACTCTTGGCAGAAATGCATTTTTCTTCCCATATACGCCTGACAAGCATATAAAGTAGGTTTTATGAATTTTTCATGCAATGCAAATGGATATAGTTCTTTTTGGTCGGTGCTCTCGGTGTAGCCAGTTATCGTTGGCTGTGTTAATGTCGCAATTAAGACAGAGAAGAAGGCGATCATTTTAAATAAAATGATCTAGTAAGCTAACAAACACACTACGTTTAAATTAACAATTTTAAATCTACGCCACTGTATTCTTTATCTTTATCATAAGAAGTAAACAGTGTTATATAATTTTTATAGTCGAGTATAATTTTTTAGCTCTTTCTCTGCAGTATACTTTATTTTCCCTCTGAGGACAAATTTCTTGAAGAAAACTACTTTGTATATTACTTCATTTATACATTTCAACTTGCTACGAGGTACTTTGCTTGAAAAAACGAACTAATGAATTTTTCTTTCTCTTCAGAAATTTAAATTCACTGTTTTTGTTAAATAGTCTTTGACATAAAACAAGTTGTCATTGAGTATGTGTATTAAGGACATTTAGAATAACGTTTTCTTTTCATGATCCACGTGCATCAATTATTTGCATGATAACTCCAAATATTCGTCTATTCACATATTTATACATATATATATATATATATATATATATATATAGTGATGGGATCATTTGACGATCCCATCATATCTAACGTCGTATAGCCTCGTTAAATTTTATCTAGCTCACCTAACCCTTGTATATTTTCATACCTACATATACATATATAAATGTCAGAGGCAGAAATAAGAGACTTCAATTTTCATTCTCGTAACCACACGAAAAAAAATTAAACTTGCACAGATACTATATTTTTGCTACAATTTTCGAGGAACTTGATATATTTATTTGAAACATTTAAGCCTCCATAAATAATATTAAGGGTGTTGGAGCCAAGTTCTAATTTAAAACTTCGATTTCTTCATTTTACTCAACAAATATTAAATTTGCAATTTTTTCCCTCCGTAGAATTAATCAATTTTTAACTAGAATTATGCGTACAGAGCGAGAAAATATCTAATTCAAATATTTTTTAAGTAAAATGAAAATATTTACTTTTGAAGTTAGATTTTGAATTCCTCGTTTTATGCAAAATGAAAAGAAATTAAATATTTTTTCGCTCTGTATGCAGTCTTATATTTGAAAAAAGATTAGCGCTACAGAGCGAAAAAATATTTATGTATAAGTTTCGTTGAGTAAAATGGAGAATGGAATTTTGAATTTGACATTTGGGTTCAACGCCCTTAATTGAGTTTTCATTTCTGAATATTTTGAAAGTTTTGGAATTTTAAGATTAATCTGAAATTTGTATTTTTTGTTACAGCTAACACTGCCAGTACCAGATCGTTAAGTTTGGCCTTGTCAATATTACTAGTCGCTACTACTTTCTTATAGGTGAGTTTAAAAAACTGTGCATTTTTAATAGCTTTTTAATTTTGTAACAAGTATTCTGATAAAATAATGGATTAATTAATTAATGTAAAAATTTGAATTTTGTTTCAGACTAATTAAAACTCGTTCAGCTGCAGAAGGAATTCTTGAAATCGTCACACAAAGGAATATTCACGGCTGCGAGAGTTCATTTGTATAATTAAACGTTCAATTTAAACTCATCTTTGTCACGTCTAAATTCATCAAAAATGTTTATTACATTGTCCAAATCTATTGGAAATAATCGATGTCTTCTAACATTAAAAAAAGTCAGCTCAACAAAAATATACAGTAGTAAATATGTACATACTTGAGCGTGTAAATATCGAGAGAAATTTGTAAAAAGTACACAAGATTCAAAAAAGGATTTAACGTGATATCGATAAAAGCGAATTTGATTGTTGAGAGGATAGGAAAACATCTATTCAAACATTCAGACCGACAATATCACATGAAATATTAATGTTGACATGATGTGTACATTAGAAATGCAATCATTTAAATTTTAAAATGAATATTGAGGATAGACTCGTAACTTTCTAATTCATTGTACTAAAGTTCAAATCGATATGCATTATGAAAATTTTAATTGAAAGAATATATAAAAATAAGTATTGTGACTACTACATTCTACAATTTAAATATTTGTAAAGCTTCAATTTCAGATTTGAAAGATTACATTCAATTGTACATTAATTTTCTTCACACATTAATGATCCATTGCAGAATCTCAAAGACAAGAAGGGAAACAAATAGAGGCTACTTATTTTTATTAATGTTTAATTACTTAGATGTTATATATTGTAAATTTGAATACGACATTTCAAGGGAGAGACATGGAATTCAAAATATTTCATGACTCTACTGTCACCGAATTGACCCAGAAATACTATAATTTTTATTATAATCGCCTATTGTAAAAAAATTGAAGCGTGGAATTTTTCAACCGATTATATTCCAAAACTTTCAAATTATTCGTACATTTCTTTTGAACGAATAGGACTGTACAGAAAATTTTATCTCTCCATAGTCTGACTTTTCTACAAACATTGTTTCATCGTCGTTAGTGGAATATGTACGTAGCCGAATATTAATGGTTCCCCTTTTATAAAATAATAAAATCTCTATTGTTTTGCAACATTAGAATCTTCATTTAATTTTAATCCGAAGTAGGATTAAATATTTTATTTCTTGTCGTTATTTAATTTCATTGGGAACCAATAATATTTTTCAGAGCTTGTATAATATATAATATAATATACAATAAAATTATATACTATAATACATACATAATATAATATCATACAATATTTCTTGGTTATAACGTCTACCTAACATTGTAAATAAGTTGTTTGCGGTGTATAAAAGTTAATAAGTGTCGTTTAAGGAACACTGAAAGAAACACGAATTGTTTAAACCGAAAAAATTCTATGAATTTAACCTAGTCTTGTAACTAATCACACAAACTATACCAAATAAGCAACTAAAAATAATATACATTATTAGCGTTAAGTTTAAACTAAATAACAGAAATTATTATATTTACATAAATGTATAATATTGATATTGAAAGCGTTGTACAGTGTGATGATTCCGATATAAAAATGCCGAAGAATAAAAGAATTTGTTACAAAAATCGTCTCCTGTTCACTTATTATTATGCCCATTTTTTCTTAAGTTACTTCTTTCATTTTTTAAAAAACGATTAAAAATCTTGTTCACGAAGTGAACTCAAATGCGAAAAATGATAATTTCTTGGCAATACTAAGAGGGAATAAGGGTCGCTGAACAATGGCTATATCACTTAATAAGCGAGAAAAGTAATATTTTAAGCAACAGCAAGTATACATATTCATAATGGCAAAGTATAATGTCCATTGTCCGTGGTCATTCTCATTATACTCCACCATTATCGGTATTTATTTATTTCGGTATTTTGTAGTTTAAAATACTACTTTTCTTGCAAAATCACTGAATTGTTCGACAACCCTTCATCCCTCTCAGTTCTGCCATAAGAAATTATCAATTTGTCTTTTTTCTCAAGCGAGAATCCTATTTTAAATAAACTTATCAAATTTACACCTTATAACTAATATTAATAAGAATTAAACGCATTCTAATTTAATAGATTTAATTTAATAGATTTAATTGATTAATTTAATTTTTCGTATTTTAATTTAGTTTCATACCTATACTAATCTAATTTCGTATACATATTAATTAAGCACATCGTTAGAATACCTTTCATATGCTCATATTTTTTAAATCGATACAAGGTTTTACATTTATTACAGCACCAGCAGCATAATTTATCTTTAATATCGATTTCAAATTTTCCAATGCTAAATGAGATTCCATTATATCTGGGTGCTCTTGTGAACATAACCGGTTTAATATGCACATTGTACATGCAGGGAAGTTTCGTACTAACCTGCTTCCCTTTAGATTGAATTTGTGGTCAAGTGTTTCTGCGGATATGAAATTTCGTTGTTGCTTTAGTAGACAACATCCGAAGTAGTTAACTTTAAGTAGAATGAAGGTAATGTTTATAAAATTTATCCTTCCTCCCTGAAGTAAAGTACATGTTTATAAATAAATTTGTAAACATTATTTTTCAACGGAAAATCACACAAAGAAAATTATCTACACGAATTTGATAATAATAGTAAGGAATATTATTTTCTTAATTACTGTATCCATTGCAGGAGTTTTTTTTTGGGATTAAATTACAATGAGGAAAATGGAATTATAAATTCAATTATCGCATAAGATTTCACATGTTCGTAAAATTAAAAATTAAAAATTTTAATATAGGATTGTACTATAATTAAACATATCATTTTATACTATAAACTCTTGACTGGAAAATTAAATTAATAAAAAGTGTAATAATCAGGCTAATTTAATGGCTAAGATATTAAATTTATCACTTTTCATATTGAAATTGAGTCAATTTGCAATGTAAAAAAGCAATTATTTCCCTTTGTCCAAATCGTCGGAGGTATTAATAGCACTTCACCGAAATCGTACAAATAAACCAATATTATAATATATTTATGATGTAAAATATGAAGTGAATTATTCACAGTATAAAATTTCGTTATTGCATATCGAAAATACATTTTTAGGATTGCAAGTCACTAAATTATGCAAATTATGAATTTAATCCTCACTATTCCCTACTATATATAATCAATCATTAATAATATTAATATATAAATTTAAATTTATTTAATTGAAATATTAAGTTAATTTAATTACTTCTGACCCTATATTTCCAGCTCTAAATCGATGAATTTTTCAAATATATCACGGAAAGCGAATTCAAATACGCACGCAAACATTCACTATTAAGAGCGATGGACCCAAATGTCAAATTCAAAATTCCATTCTCCATTTTACTCAACGAAAATTATACATAAATATTTTTTCGCTCTGCAGCGCTAATTTTCTTTCAAATATATGACTGCATACACAGCGAAAAAATATTTAATTTCTATGCTTTTTTCATAAAACGAAGAATTCAAAATCTAACGTTACATAGGGATTCAATAGGAACCTACATAGGTTTTCTATATATGTGCTTAATAAATATGTGTATTGATTAGAATACTTACTAAATAATTAATACAGTTTTAATATTTTAATTTCTATTAATTTATCTGAAACTATAAGTTTTAATGTTTTGTATTATCAACATAAAAATGATTATTGATTTATTTTCTATGTGTATTCAATATAGGTTCGTTAACGTGACTAAAGCATCCAGAGGCTTTTAATTTAAAACATTTGATTAAATGGGATTGAAATTTTAATAACGATTGGAAGATATACTCTTACGTAGGTTCATTAAACATACCTCACTCGTTTTGTACGTACTTTCCGGACGAAATTCCATCAGCTAGGTTGGCCGAGCGGTCTAAGGCGCCAGACTTAAGTTCTGGTTCCCAACTGGGAGCGTGGGTTCGAACCCCACACTTAGCAAATTTTTTTTGCTTCCTCCTATTTCAAAGAAAAATAAACAAATTAGAAATAATACACTTCAGAATATAAAAAATTTTCATATAATAGCTACAATATTTAATTTTAGTTTAAATCGTGATAATACTTGGCAATGAAAAACTTTTTAACAAGTCACACGTCTACAACTTGTTTTCCCGTTTAATAATTTCAATTTTTAAATGTTATGTGCTTAGGAAAATAAAAAACAGATCCACAATGATGGAGATTTAAAATTTAATGTATTTAAATGATAGTGTAGTAAATACAAATTACATGTAATTTGTTTATAAGAAGAACTTTCTTCTGCTGGTCTCCATTGCGTGACGACGGCCTTCAATAATCCACTCGTAGTCTCCATATTTACTATCGAATGTTCCATGTTGCAATGATTTTACTCGTAAAGTAAATCTTGGACCCAATTCCCTTAACCTTGGCTTCCCCGCTTCTGGCTTGAACTCGTACCTGAAAACCATAATATTTTTAAAATTAGAAAAAGCACTACAAGAAAAAAGTGTTGTGTGGATGATTCTCACCTGTGGTGTCTAAAAAATATGTAATCGCGCTGATTGTGAAACGTTACCACTCTTCGACCTTTGAACTCTGGTTGATAATGGAATAATGCTCCAAGCATTCTGCTCACTGAATAACCTAAGCGTGTCGTGAAGTTATTTAAGATAACTTCAGGCCTGTGAGTAGTAATTTCTTTGTGACTTCGCTTTAGTTCAGGTGTAATTTTTACATTACTCAATTTGCATTGGAGTGTTGGTCCATCCGGCAAATGAACAATCAGCATACCATCTTAATACTAGTTAAGGAAAATGAAATTTTGTTTGAAAGTATAGAAGTATATAACAGATCTTTAGACAAATTACCTGTAAAACATAATTTATCTTTTATAAGTAGAGTAAGTAGAAAATCTTCAATCACACGTAACCACCAATGTTTTAAGCAAATATTTTTAGTATAGATAAAACATTATATTGTTGAAAATCATAACAATGCCATTTAATTTGTTTTTATATTGCATGTGGTAAAATTGAAGCATCGATGGTACACAAAAAAAGTTGTATGAAACGATTAAATTTTGATAGATTTCGAGCTTACCGTTTTACAGAAAAATGATTTAAAATAAACATTTTTTCACTCTATAGCCAAACTATATTTGTAAAAGTAATACATCTATAAAGTGAAAAAATACCAAATTCAAATATTTATTGGGTAAAATGAGGAAATTAAATTCTAAAGTTAAAACTTGGAACAGAACATCTTTAAAAAGGATACTTGGTTGTGACTTATTCTCATTCACAACAACTATGTCAGTAAATCCCTTAGCAATAGCACTTTTTACCATTTTTTTAACCCCAGATCGATTCCTATACAATGAGAATGAATTTGGAATGATCCTAGTCAATTCTCGGCCAAAAATTCTTGTTTTATTTGTAGGATTATCCGAATATGTTATCAAAACTTTCGGTTCGTATTCTTCACGAAAATAATTAGCAAATTCATCGTTTTGAATATCCTCTTTGATTTCTTCGTTCGCTTCATCATCTAAACTTCCTTGGATGATAGTTTCATCTTGTTCACGTAAACTTTCTATCGTATGAGGAACTTGTTTAGGCGCTCCCTCTTGGATTCTAGTTTTTCTAGCTTCTTTTTTAGCTTTAGCTTTTTCCCTTTTAAGTTTCTCTTTCTTTTGACGCCGGACGATTTTACATTTGATGTGATTAAAATTATCATCTGAAGGGAACAGAGCCTTGCTTCCTTCCGGCTGGACATTATCCTTTTGATTCTCATCTTCTACATCACTTGATTCCTTTTCCTTCTTGCGATGTAATGGATTTACACGAAGTCCTTTCAGTTTCATGATAACTAAATTAAAATCCTAATCGTGGACAGAGCAATATTTTTAAACTTAAAATGCACGTGTTCGAAGGTAAATAAAACCGAATTGTTGCAAATTGTATGGACGACTAATGCATAGACTGTAGAGTATAAAGGTAAGATCAGATGAAGACATGTATATACACAGGGTTGGGACACCCCATGAAGAGTTACATACCGGCAGGGTTCGGAAGTGACGCGTTACTTGAGGTCTTTTACGTATTATACATGGTTTTTTATATAAATTACGTATTTTACACAGAAAACCCCCCACTCCATAAGAATTTTGTGTTTTCGACGTAAAATACCTAGTAAATTACTGTAAAAAACCATGTAATTTACCTAAAGTATTTTACCTACCGAACCCTGCGGAGAAGTTACCTTTCTCCATAGACTATGTAGTAAATGTTCAACGCGGCAAAATTTAAATGCCGAGAGTTTGATATCACTTCCGTTTCCGTTTTAGGGAAAAACTATTTATAGACTATTGGCCAAACTCTTCTACAGAAGGTTAAAACGGTTATAAAGTATATGTACAGAAACAGACAGATATATACATAAAGTAACAATCAGTGACCCAACTAGGCTTGAAATTTGACAAGTTAATCATCACCTGACCCATAATTAGAAAGGGTTATTCAAATTTTAATTTGTCTTAAATACTGAAGTGAATATTGTTTTTAATAATCATTATTTTGTTGATTTAAGATCCCGGCTTCCCTTTAGTGGTTGTTTCTTAGGGAGTGATGTTACCCACGGGGCGTGACGTAAGAGTAAAATAAATCTATAAATTATTCTTTATATGTATTCTATTTTTTGAATCTACTATTGTTTATTTAAAAACATAATAATGAATCTGAACATTTGAAAGTAGATCAAGAATAATTCCCTTATGCTCTGACAGAAAAAATAGACATAAATATACATATGCGCAAACATAGCGTACAATATACATTCGATTTCGATATACATCATTTATACCAAGCGCTCTTGAAATGTCGGGAGGTGATAGTCCTACATCTTTTCACGGCCAACCGTGGTCTAACTGGATCGAGAAAATTGGACGGGATAAACCATTAAGTAAGTCCTCTTGTGCAAATGAATTAGAATGTTTTATTTCAATTGCAAAAACATTTTCAAAGTATGTCGGGTTTTACTCGACATAACCTCCCTTCGGCGTTCTCGTTCTCGAATCAAAATGTGTCATTGACAGATAATTCACCATCTTAGACTGCAATGCATAAAGTTCGAGTACAACTAATGAAAAAATAAGGAAATACACCTCGACTTTTGCTCATGTATTACAATATCCTTTCAGATCGAATGCAATTACGTAATAATGACAATTTTTTTTGAAAATATCCCAGTCTAATTTCTAAATAAATTCATGTAAAATTAAACTGGGCCAATTTTGTTTGGAAATGTATGTTTACTTCAATAATTTAATGTTGCTTTACAGTTTCTAGCTTGTTGATTTCTGAAAATTTATTTAATTTTCTCGTTGCATCAATTTTTACTGATATTCAGAATTTAAGGGGACTTTCTAATTTTTTTCGGAGGAGAATTTATTGGGATGAAACCATTAAATTAACACTAATTAAATTTGGTGTACATATAAAAGGGGTCTTATTTAATACAAAAATTTTAATAAAATATGAAAAGAGAAATTTTAGCTGGGGTGAGATAAGTTGAAGGTGGGGATGAATGAATTTTATTCGCTTGCAATCATAGGTTGTAAAGCGCCCTCATGAAAGGGCTTGGCAAGCTACGACTATTTTCGCATTTTTTAAGTACTAATAATGGACAAAAAATAATACTACATCACATTTAATTTTTTTTTTTTTATAAATCTACACGCAAAGAGCTACTTTGAAGAAGATCAGATAAAAAAACTTCTAGCATATAAGGGTTCCAGAAGAATAAAATATCTTCTTTGACACATTTTCATTCTTTTTAACCATCGATACAATAAAACCACATACGATAAATAAATGAAAGTATTTTTCCTCGCAAGCTGTAGGACTGATTAATATTCCTACCAAATTTAAACCCTGTAACGCAAATATTTTAGAAGCTAGGATATCCGACCGTAACTAAGGATTTCCAACTAATCGAAAGTTAAGCATCGTTTCTAGTTAATAACTGGAATCTAGATGTGTTTCTGTTACCTCCAATCATTTTTAAATATACAATAAACATTTATGTTTGGAGTTATATGATATAGAAAGCACATTATGTTATTTATATTACAGGTGATGATGAACCCGAAGTTGAACCGGCAAGTTCTGTCACGCGACTTTCGGTGGACGGTAAGCCTATGATTAATTAATTAATCATAGTGGTAAACAAATAACTAAATTCACCACGATTTTACAGATATTGATTTATACGGTTTCTGTCCTGAAAGAGATATTTTTTATGGAGTGGTTTGTGAAATATGCAACGCAATAGTCAAACCACAAGCCTTAAATCAGCATATGGGTACGTATAATTTACAAAAGTTAATTAATCAATTCAATTTAAATTAAATTATTTAAATAAAAGATCGCACCAGATTCGACTTCTTCACCATGTTCCTGTAACCACTCCTTTTTCTCCTACCTTCATAGGCTAATGTTTACCTCTAAAAAAAAGCTGGTTTAATTAAACTCATCAGCTAACTTGGATCTCGGCTCTGCTGTTCTAACGCCCCTAATACTCTAATTTGTATTGATAATGAAATTGTTATAAAGGACACAATAGGACGATACATTTCTTATGTTACAGAAACGCGACATCCAACAGGTACGGTGAATCTTCCTCCTCCTTCAACTCCAGTCTCTAAGTCTCCTCTTAAAACGCCCTATTGCAAAATATCCAAGCTCAAGAAAAGTCTGTCATCACCTCAAGTTCAAATCAATCACTCTTCCATAAAAAGAACATTAGATCAAGCTAATCTGCAATCTTCTATATCTCTTCCTACTCCACACTCTCCTTTGGAATCCTTGCCCGTACAGTCTTCGTTTTCTGGGACGATCGCATCTTCGAGTCCCAGCAAAAGTCCAAGCTCTAGCGGACAACCGAGGCGAAAAAGACTTAAAGCAGAGCGTTCCCTACTCAAAGACAGGGAATATGACCCGGACAAGCATTGCGGTGTATGGAATGATGAAACGGGAAAGCCATGTACCCGATCTCTTACCTGCAAGGCTCACACGGTCTCACTCCGTCGGACGGTCAGTGGGAGAAGCAAAACATTCGACAAACTCCTCGCAGAGCACCGTGCTGCGAAGGAGCTCCCGGCGAGGCCAACGAAAGTAACCGTCATTGGAACGGTGACGGTGTCCTCTGAAACAACTAACCTTAGTTCCTTAGCTCCCAATACTCCTATTTCCATGAGTGAGCTAGATGCTCCTAGTTCACCGCCTGTATTATCGCTGCCAGACACATATGCACTGCCACAGGTAAGATATCTCTTTTTACCAATTGAAAACGTCTTAGATTTGAAAATAATGTGTGTGCCAACAATTTTCTATGAAGGTCCACTTTGATTTTATTTTTAAATATTTTCGATCATTATTCACAATCGAGACTGCTGCAAATTTTCAGTTATTTTTCCTTTGGTTTGCTTCTAGAAATAAACTTCGCAAATCAACATTGATTTTTCGGTATATTAGGTTTAATAGTTTTAAAAAATTCAAGTATTTCAATGTTCCATGGTGCGATCGCGTGTCGTGTTTACAATTACAGTTTACTCCCTCTCTGGATTTAAGTATTCAATCGTCTGTTGTTTCGACGTTGATCCTTAACGAATCTTCTGCTACTGTTTTTGATCTTGTCATTTAACAATGCCTGATAAAAAATGACACCTGATAAGCTTTGATCGACCATAGCTGCAGGTGGCAATTTAGCGTCATCTACCTCCATCGTTTTCCTAGAGTGGATAACGATTCCAATTGGAGGGCAGTACATCTCAATTCCTATCACTAGGTGGGATTTTCTTTCTTAATTCGAACAGCAAGTTTATGGTTGGTTTCCTTTAAATTGAAAGAGAACAAGAAAGACGACTACCATCGGTCAGGATTTAAAATACTGATGTAGTGAAACCCCCCCATTACCTAAAAAATCTTGAAACACTTTCATTTTTATCGGTGGCTTCTATTTTTTAATTTTTTTCATCTTTATTCTCAAATTGACTTTTTTTCTTAATTATTTTCCCGAATAGTTTTAGTTAAGCTTTGCAAATACAGAGGTTTTAATTTTTTAAAAGCATTGAGTTAAAATTGTAAACTCAAAATTCAATTTCCTCATTTTACTCAATAAAAATTCGAATTAGGTATTTTTCCATTCTGTACACGTGTTCTCCTTTTAAATGAAAGTATATCTATAGAGGCTGGGTTTCAAACACAAAAACTATTCATTACCTTTTTGCTCTATAGACATACTTCTATTTCGAGAAAGAGTTCGCCAGCAGATAAAAAAGATACATATTTCTAATATTTATTAAATAAAATGAGGAAATTGAATTGTAGTTTAAAACTTTAACCCAACACTCTTAAAGGATCATGAATAAATCACGCGGTCTGTTTATCAGGGTTGAGGGATTGAGCAGAGGCTAGAAAAAGTAGAAAAAACTACATCTCACCTGGGGGAAAGGAGGGTCGAGGAGAAAGCCACGGTTGTCTATATGGGGGGGTCAAAAGTAGCCAAAAAAATGGGCCACGTGGTTTGTGCAAGACCCTTAAACAAAATTTCCCGTTAAATCCGAATATCGTATTGCTGAAGCTGTATAGTCTTCGTACTAATTCGAACCAGTTGAGCCAGCATATAGAAAAAGGAGTGTCGGTTGATTCTTGTTTTTGTTTTGTTATTACAGGCTGTTGATTTGCTTTATCGGTGTCTGGCCCCGCATGGCTCCACTAAACCTGTAAGGCATGGTTTCTTTTGGGTTTTAAAAGTGGTCCAAATTTTTAATTGTGATTGCTCTATGTTAACGTTTCTTTTTTAGACTAAACTTGAAGAGGATTTTGCAAATGAAGAGCTGAGATTGGAACCGAGCTTAGCCAACTCTGCAAATTCTATTATGACACCAGTGTCCGTCATTCTACCATCTCTATCACCGCGACCTGCTAGCAGCGAAGAATCTGCAGTATCTATGCTTATTCCTATTACCCATTCTTCAGCAGTTTCAGTTGGAACAGCTTCACTGCCAACAACTCAACAGATTGTTACAGTAGCTCTTGATGCGCAGACACCAATGGATGTTGATTCTACAAGTGCGCCTGAATACTCGCCTGTCTCTGTGTTCAATGATAAATCTCAACTTCTGGTACAATTACCCCGGTCAAGTAACTTAATTCAGCCGTCAGCCTCTAAAAGTTATCAGACTCAAGCATCAATGCCTATTTTAAACATTTTTGAATCGACAAAGCATTCAGATTTACAAAACAATCAGATTACCAATGGAAAGAACGTGCATAATCATACCAGTTTCTCTAGTCCTATTAATCGTCAACTGAAAAGAAACAAACATGATTTTGCTCAAGAATTTTCAACTGCTATACAGGTCGAAGCTACTACTACGTCTTCACCGTATCCACATTTCGAGGACATTTCTTGGTCGAATTGTCATCCAGAGCCATTAGCAGTGAGTCGATGGCTGCGCATTACATCTAGCCGTAAGCAGTACAATTTCAATATTCACTGACATAAGACCCCTCCCACTCCAGGCTGAGGACTGTTTGCCACGTATATTATCTACCTCTCTTGTTATTTCCGTTAATACTACGTCTGAAGCCTGACGAGAAGGGATTTTTGTTATACGATGTATATTCCAATTTTTAAAGTATAGTGATAAATACTCTTTCTTATGACTTCCAAATACATTCAGATAGAGATTAGGGCTGTGCAATTTTTTTCTTCAATACTATTTATAGGTTTCATGAAAGGTCCAAAGATAGAAATTTAGGACTTATTAAGAAGCAGTAGAACTTTGTTTTAAGGGCTGAGTTAATCTGAAAATTCGAGTCAATTGAGTTGTAAACGATGGCAGCTGTATTTTAATAGAGGTAAATGGTCTAAAATGATACATCTCTATTAGCATATTTCTTTTTCCGAATATGTAATAATCACGTACACATCTTCTAGTAACTACGAGTAGTAATTTCAAATTTCTGAGACTATTAATTCAATTATGCTGTTATGAAAATCTTTTGCCGTTTTAAGACCAATTTCTCTTCATTCATTTTTTTAAATGAATGCTTAAGACTGTTTAGGCGTTTAATGTAAACCTCAAACTATACTATATATATTATTGAACATACGAAACTAGGTTTATAGTTAATTTTGCAGAATTATAAAACTGTCCTAATTTATACTTACAAATCCATGTAGATTCGACTATAACGTCTCTTATTTTTTCCAAACTAAGTTAGATTTTGTAGAAAAAAATGTTGTTCTTAGGTACGTACAGTATATATTTTGAATAATTTCTTCAAGTGTTCCAATTTTTTGTCTACTTCTAAAATTCTTTACTCAGGGGTGGACTACGTACTGTCACCGCGTCATTACCTTCCGCTTTCTTTTTATTTTTGAAAATCCTGAAAGAAAATAATTCACATTATGAATTGAATCTAACAAATGTTACAAATAAAAGTTTTTTCGTGTAAAAAAAAGAATATCGTGCAAAAAGAGAGGAAAGAGAGTGATTTTTACAAGTGGAAAGTTTAAATCAGAAGTTTCGACATCCGTGTCAGCAATTTGTTTATACTTTCCACATAATTTTATGTCGCATCTTAGTAAAAGCAGATAATAAATGCAAAAAAAAATTTTTAATGATAAATTGTTACATATACCAACTAATTTCCCGTAAGTTTATTTCTGCTTTTTTAGAGTATTTTAAATGAAAATGAGTAAAAGCTCAGTGATGATTTTTTCTATTTTTTTTTCAAACATTTTAGACATATCTTCTACTTGGGATATTTTCTCGAAATATTTTATTGCATCATCAGTCTAGCTTTAGGAAAACACTCTTACATTCATGACACACTTTCTTATATTGTTTGCATTATTACACATATGCTAGACAGACAACAATACAAGGCAAAAGCGTCAGGAATGTATTAATGTCTTCAACTGTATAATTGTATACTATTACATCTAACATAGCGATTGAAACGAAAAGATTCACGGATAATGCTTAACACCTTTTTTTATTTATTTATTTATTTATTTATTTATTTATTTAATGGGACCGATGTAGATGTGAGTGATAGAATTGATCGAATGAAATAACATGCGTCGAATTTTCATTTCCGTGTTTCAATACAAGACACGCGCAGTTAGTCTGATTATAACTAAATTTACGTTTTTTTATAAACGTTATTTACGTTCCTTTTTATATAATTATGTGTTTAATTGATTTGTTTTAGTCTTGCCAGTATCGTATTATATTTTATATCTCAATGTTTATTTGATAACTTTCTGAAGAAACTCAATTTACTTTTTATTTTTCCAACTTTGATTTGTTTACTCAATTGCATTAATTGAATTTTTTATGAGTAAAATACTAGTAGCGACTTAATTTACTTTTAAAAAAATATTGGGATGAATTTCGGAATACACGTACCACCAAATTAATGACATTTAATTAAAATGATAAATTCCATAACTTATGCAGTGTCCATTTCTGCCAACTATATAGTAAGCTACAATAATGTTCGTATTCCAAAATTGTCCCAATATTTTTAATTCATACATGAAGTACATTTGATTATATGATTAATACGTTTAATAAAATGACTTCTTATCATCTAGATTGTGATATTTAACTTTATATAAATATATAAATTGTACATTGTATGTATGTGTAGGTTCAACAAAAAAATGGTAGCTATACTGCTATATGATAATCGGCTATGCCGCGACTGTGTTACGGATTTTTGTTCCGTTTTTAAAACGCTTATATGTATATTGTATTTGACAAAAAAATAAGTGAAATACGTTCATCATAACTTCAAATTTTTGAGCATATAATGCATAAGCCAAAAACCTAAATCTTTTAACTGAAGGGTATCATGAATTAGTTCCATAAAATTTAATGAACATAATTATAATTGTAGTATAGTATTTATCTATATATGTATTAACTTATTGATCATTACTCCCTTAGCTTCTTGAATTTAGTTTTAGCTTTCTGAATTAAGCTTAAAAATTTCGTCTGTTGTTTTGAAAGTTCACTTACAATTAGCATTACTAAACTCGATTCGTGGTATTACATTAAACGCTACCTATAATTAGTTTTCACGATTTGTATACTAATGTGTTACTGTGTCCCACAATTTTTGCTTTAAATACTCTTACGATTATTGTGAATCATTATGATTAAGGATTTCATTCATTGATCGTGAATCGTGATTACACAAATGTTACTGGTTACTGTATGAAACTATTTAGTTGTAAGATGAAATGAGCGGCCTGTATTGTAGTTTGACTTAGATATTTTGTATTAATTTCCGAAATATGTCACTAGCTAACATGTTAAGTATTTGCTTGGATGTAATTATTAAGGCGTACATGACACTATAAAGTAATAAAGTAATGGTTACACTCATCCAAATAGTTTTATAAATATAATTACCCTAACTAAAATACCTTCAACGATCGCAATTTTTTATTTTTATTTAGTTTTGATTCTTTAAAAATACAATAAAAAGAAGTCGAATCAGGGCAAATTGAAAACAATTCGCTGGTACCAAAACTAATTAATTTTTCTCTCGCACGCGTTGTTAGTTTTTGTCCCCTCACTCTTGCTTCATAATGTCAAAGCAAGGCTTATCAAAAAAAAAAGACACGTGACTTCAGGAATCTTGGGTTAAAAATATTGTTGACATTTCGAGCGATAGGAAGCAAGATGAAGATATTCTTGTCTTGAAGTGCATCACTAGCCGTGGATATTTTCATCCGAGAATTACTTCCTACAGGGAACATAGTGACATGGAAATACACATAAAATTTACGTACAGAAATCAACTAATCAATCAATTACTAAATAACGTGACAATCAATGTGGTAGTTTGAAACACTACGTGAAATTTATCGTGCATTCTTTCAAAATAAAATCAAAATTTATGTGTTATATGAAGATTTTATCTAGATTTCCACGTGAATATATCCAGCTGGGAAACAACTGAGGTAGAAGAGGTAGAAGTGATGCAAAAGGAAACCTGGGGAGGGCGACAAGGTGCAGAGGTGGAGGAGAAGGAGAAGAACGAACTGGCACTGATGCAGACCTCGGACCTCAGAATCCGCAGTTACCTCTCCGAGAGTGCGAGGTAGTGTGAGCGTTTGTTGAAACATGAGGTGAAAGTGTTATTTTTTCCATGTATTCGCGACAGTGAAGGAAAGTAAAACATCCAGTGCAATTAGAATGAAATCTTGTGATTTATCACTATCAAAGAAATCACCAATGATGTGTGAATGATCATCATCATCTTTGAGCTGGATTTTACGATCTAATACTATAACGTACAGGTTGGTCTTGATTCTTGCTCTTTCTCACTGCTTCTTGCTAGGTCTCAAGGTTTCTTCTCTTTCTCTTTCTAAGACTCCCACTCCTCATTGGGATAGCGTCTCTGCTCACTGGTATCTATAACTTCAGTGCACCTCTTTGATCTCCAGTTGGAGTCTTTCTGTCTCTTTCTCTCTCTATTTGTCGGTTTTGGATCAACTCCCCACTTCTTTTGCATCATTGACCCAAGAGTTGTAGACCGAGTAGGTGGACGCAGGTATACTTCAATTCATTGAAAACTGAGCGTAGGAAGGAGGATAAGAATCTCGTTATAAGATCGGATCGGTAAATGTCCTTATTTTTTTTACGGACAACATGACGTAATTGCTAAATATAAAAATTATGGTCCTACGTCCTACGTCTAGCGAAGATGAGAGATCAACATCATATAGCTTCACTACCTTGAAATTTAAATGTAATACCAATTATTACACAGTATTGTCGATTGTTATATAATAATAATACTTTAAAAACAATAGAGTATACAAATTTTCCCTTCAAAGTTAAAATTCTTATAAAATACTTGTTTTGTATCCTATAAAAAATATTTTAGTAGTACAATGGTAGGTTTAAGATTCATAGTCATTTTAAACCATTTCAATTTGTGCGATAGAATCAAATATACTTTTATCAGCTCTGGAATTATCAGTGTTAAAGTACCGTGTGCAAACTAGACATTGATTCGTCATATGGCGATTAAACTTTGCGTTCTTATCAGTACACATACACACAACATTGAAGAGTTGGAAATTCTGTCAATAAATCATACAATAATTACAAAATTTTGAACTTTGAACTGTATATATACATACAATATTTATACTTTATATAATACAATGCAAAGCTTATCACCTTCAAAATAATTACATAAATGAATAGGAATTTTTTACCCCATCTTCCAAAGAAAGATGAATATCTTCTGAAGGAGGCAGAGGACTGACCAGTTATTTGCTGTGTTCAACCCTTTTTTTCGTTCCTTTTTCCTCTTTCAAAAAAAAGGGTCGATCCAGAAAAAAAAGTCTAGATGTGATCAGTAATAGGGTAAAGTTGGATCCTCTTCGATCCCTTTACCTTTTGCTATGCCAGCCTTCATATGTGTTTTAAAATGACTGAATATCTACTCATCCTATACCTTGATCGTTTCGTAATTTTAGTGCACAACTTCCTATTATGGAAAGTTGCACGCACGTTTATACTTTCTTTTCAGTCAAGTTGATGCACTTTGTACTGTTACAATAGTTCATAATTTTAAATACTTGATTCTACGAAATTAACATAAAAACACTCTATATTAAATTTCAAATATATTTACATATATTAATCATTAGTCATTAATCATTAATCCTAGATTTGATAAGACAAGTCCAAAGATTGACGATTTGTTTATTAAGATATCTACAACAGTAGTAATTGTTAATAATGTCATCATTTTTTGTTGTGAGTTGAATAAGATTTGGAAAGTTTACAATATTTCTGCTTCTTATTTTTACAGGCAGCTGGCAATGAGACCGTAACATCCACACTTCGCTCAACATGGCTTTATCTGTATCCTCAGCCCGCGTTTTTAATCCAAACGGTAAGATATTTTCTTTATATAAGATCATTCAGATTAAGGGTGTTGAGCCAAATTCTAATCTAAAAATTCGATTTCTTCATTTTACTCGACAAATATTCAATTTGGAATGTTTTCCTTCTGTATACTTAATCAATTTTTAACTAGAATTATGCGTACAGAGCGAGAAAATAGCTATTTGAAATATTTTTTAAGAAAAATGAAAATATTGAATTTTTAAGTGAGATTTTGAATTCTTCGCTTTATGGAAAAAGTATCGAAATTAAATATTTTTTCTCTCTGTACGCAGACTTATATTTGAATAAAGATTAGCGCTACAGAGCAAAAAAATATTTATCTATAATTTTCGTTGTGTAAAGTGGAGAATTGAATTTTGAGCTTAACACTTGGGTCCAACGCCAAATCAGTCAAAAATTTTTTTTATCTGGATGGCTCATATTGTCGATATTTATATATATATGTATATTTATGTCGCATATTTTCAACTAAACTGTTATCGATTTTTACATGTTAATTTGATTGTATTGTTCAGATCATTAATTTTTCATTAATTTCCTCATGTATTAATACATCATTATTAAATCCTTCAAAAGGATAATTTTTCGCTAGAAAGATTAACGGTTCTTTAAAAAAGAATATATGTCTGTTGCGTGCTTCTCCGGCTAACGAACTTCGTGAGATTATTATTATCCTGCGTTTGGATTACGGCCAATGGTTACACCATATTTTAGTTATTTGGCCAGGCGGTCGTTAACCTGAAGAAGTACGAGTAATATCTAGTAATATGACGGAGGGAAAAGAAAAAAACAAACAGAATATGGAGTGCACTCACTTTGTAAGCTCTGTACTTCCTTATGTTAACATGAATTGTATAACAACATCACATAAACTTTCAAATTCCTCATAATACTATTTTTGCGAAAATTACGCAATTTGTTTTAAGGTGATCTATTATACTACTAATAGATTGAGAAACTATTTTTTGAAGAAATTGAAATGTATGCAGTTTTAATCGTTTTATTCATGATGTAATATTTATTATCTCGATAGGAATTAACATACCAAGAACCCGTTGAAGCGTTACTCTATGCTCGCCTATTAAATATACATATCAATTATGAATTATTAGATTTATTGATTCTTTACAAAAATTTCATATTTTCTTAATAAAATTGTATCAATTAGAGGTATTTTGTCGATATTGACCGACAAATTAGTATCTTATTGACAATTTACTGTGCTCTGGTCAGAAAATTGACACCAAGTATATACGTTGATATCAATTCTGATTGAGCAATAAAACAATTTTCAAAAACATTATATTCAATTTTTACAAAAAAGGATACTTTCAATACCAAAATCAATTCATTATCAAATCCATTTTAAGTGAGATTCCCATTTTCCCAAAAGTAAAACTTGACTGTGTGATCTTTCTTTCAGAAATCTGTAATAAAAAAATAGATTTTAATTGTAGTTTTAGGAATATAATGAAAAAAAAGCGTTACGATACTTTCCTTTTATATTTCAGTGGGACGGCAGGGTTACTTGACCAGTTCTGCGTGTACGAAATGTATTTGTTGTCCGTATGGTTATCACATCGACTTAGACTTTGTTCGTTATTGTGAAGCTGTAGCAGCAGGAAGTGCAGGGGACCGAATGACTATCGAAAGACGGAAAAAGAAAGAACGTCGAAGACAATGTCAATCAATGGAGTTTCTCCTCGGACTGGTATATATTATATTATATTATATAATAATATATTGCTAAATTTCATGTTAACTTATATGTTTTTCTGTACATACCTATTTCTTATTCTAGGTAAGTCCTGAGCTTCCTGAATTAATAGCAGAGAATCTAAAAGCATCTGCAACAGCTCTCTCTGATAGTGGTATAGCAACATTACCAAGGGTAAGTTGTACCACTTCCAGTGATGCCAATAATTTATCAGGATTGGATTTGAGTGACGTTGTCTGTGATTTTGAAGCCACCCTCAAACATTCCTCAAAGACTTACGGATCTGGCGATCGAAACGAAAAAGCACCTGATGATACCGATACTTCAATTCCGGTACAAGTTCCTGCACGATTAGAATCAACTGTAGATTGTGATGATTCTAGTGTGGGCAGTGGAAACTCCAATCTTAGTACTGGAACACTACAGGTTAATTAATCTTATTTTAGAAAGTTTACCTAAGTAAATTATTATTACTTAAATTATAAAATTGATTTAATTTTGCAGAATATTAGAGAGCAAATGGCAGCTTCTTTGGAAAGGATGAAAGAATTGGAACAGCAAGTGAAAGCAATACCGATGTTGCAGGTAAGTTCGTCCCAATTAAAGAAAAAATTGTATACCTACCAGTAACCATCTTAATTCAGGATTTTGTTATATAAAACTTTTTAATTAAATGCTCAAATTTCTAGGTTCAAGTGTCGGTCCTTCAAGAAGAGAAACGAAACCTACTTCAACAAGTGCAAGATTTCAATAGAACAAAATTTATGAATGACACCTTCAACATGTCTCGAAGTCATTCTTTTTCAGAGGATCGATTTCGACCACAAAAATCAAGAAATAGTACAACACCAACTAGAGAAATGGGCACATCATGTGCTGTCATGACGAGAGATGTTGGCGTCTCTCATCAACAGGTAATTAATTAATTAAGGTACCTCTTAAAATACTTTTCTTCCTACCCAAGTCATATTTCATCTAAAAACCGTTATCTGTTTCTTTTAGATTCGAACTCGAGATGTGGGTGTTGTAACTAATACCCCAATTCAGCGATCATCTCAAACAGGGTATTCATTAAAAGACAATATCTCATTGAATAGTTTGCAAGATTCAACTGTACAAAATCGTATACCGTCTATCACTCCGAAAAAACTAGAGCGTAGCCACATGCAGATTGAGCATATTATGCCTAGCTTTACAAAGTCTGTTTTTAAATGTTCCAAATCTACCCAAAGTGACATATCACTTGAAAGTATACAACCTTTACAAATCAGAAAGAATTATTTAAACAAATCACTAAATGGTGCGCAAAAATTCCGAGATTTCGGTGTGAACACCGAGAAACGTATTATGAGGCCACTTCAACAAAGTATTATTACTCGTGAAGAAATTTTACCGGAAAAAGAGAACGAGCCTAATGTAAAAAAAGTAGTGAAGATGCGTTCGAAAGAGACAATAACATCTTTGAAGGCTAAAGACATACTGACAGCAGATGATATCGCAGTTGCTGTAAAGGATGCTTTAAGCGCTTACAAGGAGTCTCAGAAAAAGACTAAGGTATCCAAAGAATCACAATGTACAATCGATGTTTCAAACAAACAAGTGCAGACATCAGAATTATTTAAATTGCGAACTAGTATTGGTGTGACAGCGAAGCCGAAAACATCTGATGCTGGTACAGAAATTAAAGAGGGACCTAGTACAAAATCTATAGCTGTAGGACCTGATCCAGTTGCCACTCACTCTATTTCTCTGAATTCCATGAACTCTCGAAGTTATTCCTTTAATTATGGCGACACCAAGCCCAAACGAGTGACAACTAAATCTGTCGGTGTAGCTGTAGATGATTTAATAAAGACCAGTACAAGAAGTACTGACACTTCTGGCTTGGTACCAAAGAGTCGAGAATTTGGTACGTCGCCTCTAAGAAAGAAGTTCACTGACGTTTCTGTTGGCGAATCAGTCAAACCCCACATTACAATTTCTTGTGCAGCAAACTACTGTGACAACTGCAAAGAAACAATTAATAACTTGGCTAAACAGATAAGTAATAATATGGAAAACCACGCAACTGATCAAAATACAGTCTCTCGTATTCCAAGGCCTTCAAATATTGTGCTCAACATATCAGATAATAGAAGACAGTTTAAAAGACAAGACACATATACAAAAATTCCAATTGGCGTCATCAAATATGATTCTGACAATAAGGATCAATACGAGGACAACTTACGGTATGCTCTTTTTAAATTAAAAATTATACGTTATCAAATTTAAATTGACAAAAATGAATAAATTTTATAATTTCAAATACATATTATATGTAGTTTGAAATTAAACAATTTTTAATTTAATAATTTAGAGCCTTAATAGTTTTTTAAATAATTATCTAATTTTCTGTGGCATTATATTAAAAGATGAAGTAAAATCGATATAAAATTACCGACAATATTCCTGCATGGTTCTCGGTATAAGCGCGTGCTGACATCTGCTCTTTGTGAGGCAGTCATCGATTTTCCAATTTATTTGTGCTTGGTGATATGATGCTCAGCTCAGTCGTTTACACTTATTCGTATTCAGTGTTTATGTCGTCTATTAACTCGAATTTTATAGTGAATCATAAAAGTTGATCATAAAAAAGAACATCTTAAGTACTAAATTAAAACGAAATGAAGTTAGTTATTCAGAATTTTTTTCGTTTATATAATTAATTATTATGATAACCGAGTGAATAGAAAAATTATTGCACCACACATTGATGCAGGAACAATTTGTTACATCGTTAAGGGAAAGTGATGTAAATGGAATCCCATCCTTTTTTGAGAGTGATGAGCGGTAAAGTTTATTACTCTCTTTAACATTATAATAAACAGAATTTCATAATTTTCATGAGAAACTAATTTCCATGAATATTCTTTAGAGGAAATTTACGAGACTTTTCCAAAATAATTGAAAGAAGTATCATTTAGTACAATTGTTTAACATTATTTATTATTAATATGTAGTACCCATATTGCCCCTTTTAATTAAAATCATACGTCTGAATATATAATTAAAATTATCATTTTCTACAGATTACAAAAATCGGAGTCCATCAAACTGAACGAGGACAAGCCAATCTCACCCGAAGTCCATTGTTCTCAAAAAGAAATTGAAAATGAGGAAAAGTATGTTTTACCGGATTCCTCATTGTTTCAACCAATTCAGGAGAAACCTAGACAAAAAATTGAACCTTCCAAAGAAATGCGAGCCGCCATGAAAGTGCTCAATGACAATTTAAAGAAATCACATAGGAACATTTCTTATCAAATAAAAAGTGCAAATAATATTATACAACAAGAATGGTTCAAGATATCGAGTACAGCAAATGCAAATCCTCTCGATGTGGAAGATTATTTGGATTGTTTCGAAGAATGCTCTAGTTCCATTTTGGAATACATAGTTAATTTGACAGACTCCAGTGGAAATACAGCAATGCATTATGCGGTATCGCATGGTAACTTTGATGTAGTATCTATTCTTTTGGACTCTAAAGTTTGTGACATCAATAAAGCAAATACAGCAGGATACACTGCTATTATGCTGGCAGCACTTGCAGATGTCAGAAATTCTACCCACGCGTCTGTGGCAAAGAGGCTTTTCCAAAATGCAGATGTCAACATAAGAGCTAAACTGGTAAATATTAAATCAATTAACACTCTCTACAGGAGTATTTTTCAAAAATAATTACCTTTTTAATTAATAATTGGTCTTCCATATTATTTTAGCATGGACAAACTGCCTTGATGTTAGCAGTTTCACATGGACGAAAGGATATGACACAATTACTTCTAGATGCTGGGGCAGCTATTAACATTCAGGATGAAGATGGAAGTACTGCATTGATGTGTGCAGCTGAACATGGCCATGCTGATATTGTGCGACTCCTTCTTGCTCATCCAGACTGTGATCCGTCCATTACAGACGTAGATGGCAGTTCTGCTTTAAAAATTGCTCTCGAGGCTGGAAACCGAGACATAGGAGTACTTCTTTATGCTCACGAACATGTTAATAGAGGAACAAGTCCTTACTCTTCAATAAGGCGAAGTCGTCGAAGTTCTAAACCAACAACTCCTACCGGTTCTTGCCCTTCAGCTCCTGTTAGTCCAGCTGCATCACGAAGATTTCATTCGTCTATGATATCTTTGAATGCGTCGAAATATTCCGGGAAATAGTATGATTTTCCTACAAAACATTTTTTATTTAACTTTATTACTAGTATAGTAACTGAATGGAAAAGACTGTTTCCTTAACCTGGGAGTGATGTACACTTACATAATTTATCTTACCTCTCTAAACAATAACATAAAGAAACCTTAGGCTTTACGCTTAATATTTTTTAAGAAATTAAAAAAATAAGTAATATTTTGTAATTCCAGTTCCAGAAAGGAACTTTCATTTGTTTTTCAAGTGTATCGCGGGATGTACTGGACTACAAAGGACAAACGATAAATTCAGATTAAAGCAGTTAATATATATGTATATCTAACTCTTTACAATGAACATTTTTCTGACATATTCCATTATTGTATTGTAATAAAACTTAAATCTAAACTCGACCACACGTTACAGTATGGTGGCATTTATTTTGTCTTATTTTCAAATCGACAGTTTGATCGAAATCGTATTGTGCTCTTAAATGTTGAATAGAAAAAGCACACTGTTAGCTGAGTCTGCAAAACTGTAATTACAATTATATTGATATTAAAAAAACACTATCGCTTTTTATTCCACGACGCACGACTTTCTCGATTCTTCAAGAATCATTTTATTCTTAATTTTTCAATCTCGACTACAAGTTTCTTTATCAATTATCTACGAACTTTTAGCCATGGAATTTTCCTCAGTACAGGAAATGATGCTGAGAAACTGATTTTATTAAGAATCGAAAGTAAAATCAATAATACATGAATATAAGAACGTAAATGTTAATGATTCCATTTAAAATTAATAAAACCAGTTTTTTAATTTTTACAACCAATGATAGTTTAATTAAAAATTAATTTAATTTAATTTTTTTTTAATTTTTTTAATTCTTTTCATTCTTTCCTTTTCTTTTATATGTTCAGCACGATCCTTAGCAATTTTTAAAATTCTGTGAACACCAAATATGATAAGAAGTATAACGAAACAAACAAATATGATAAAGAGGAGTAATATGAGTGCATAGACGTCCAACAGTTCAACTTGCCACCAATGCATATCCACTGCTGGAGATCTTAAAGCATCCGCTCCATTTCTTATGATATATTGGATCCAAAAATCTGCGGTATCTATTGTACTCAGTGGACGATCTCGAAATAATTCAGATTCGTATATTGCAGAAAACCTAGAAACAAGCAGAAAAGAATTCTATAAAAAAGGTTTTTTGGAAATTTATGTGCGAATTGGCTGAATGTGTCGAATTTAAAAACTGTTTTCAGAGAAAATTAATCTATTAAATATACATTACACATTAAGATACTAATAAAAATAAAAATATTTATAACTTACCTATACTTAGTATCATTCAGGATTTTATTCAGAGCTTCATCTAGAATCTCTTCATTTATTTTTTCCAAGTCCAATTTAATTGCCATATTTTTTTTCACATAAATGTCTACATTTGAAAATTGATCAGTGAAGATCGGAATGATAATCATAGGTACACCAGAGTAAAGTGCTTCTTGCGTTCCCATTAAACCTCCATGAGTAATAAAAGCCTTGGTGTTTTTGTGCACTGTAAATAAATTAAAACAAACAATATTATTATTATTATCTAATTCAATGATTTTATTAATTTTAAACACATTCTAAAACATACTTAATACTGGCACTTGAGGTATCCACTGTGACGTCATCATGTTCAAGGGGAGATCCGCAGGAATCTTATCCAGGTCTACAAGTTTCATCAACACTCTGACAGGTGCAAGTTTCTCAAATGATGCATAAAACGCGCGAAGAATCTCTTCTGGAAGAGTTTCTATAAGCACCCTTGCACCGAATGTGAAATAAACTACACCGTGTACACTTTCGTCCAGCCATTGTTGCAAGTACTTCAATAAAAAAACAAGGCACATCAGATTATTAAAAATAAAAGGAAAAAAAATTATTCAAAAATAGACTAAAAAAACATACATCTAACATTGTTTCATCGTTATCATCTGCTTGTATTCCAGAAATGTCAACCACAGCTGGAACCACTGGTCTAATACCAAATAAAGTGTGATCGTAATTTGTCAACATTAGAGCAACACTTTTTTCAACTCTTCTAATGTCAGGAATATTCGGACTCAAATATTTTCTCATCGCCTCGGTTTGAGGTGTTTCTGTATACCAGTTAAATATGAACTTGGCGACATGAAAAGCAACTGTACTTCTAAATCGTTCCCCAAATGTTGAAATAGACGTTGTTTTCATAAATAAGTTAGTAGCAAAACCTGATGAATGAGGATTTCCAACTGCTTCAATAGCCCAGGGAAATTCCAGCATTGAGCTCAGCGTTATTACAGGAACTCTTAGGACGTATCCAAATCCAATGAAGCAATTCGCTCCAAATGTCTGAAATTTTATTATAAGTTTGCGTCAATTTACTTTAAATCTTTTGACCAAATCTAATAGTTGCGATCATATTCTTAATTTATTCTACTTTAATTGTAATATAGTTGTCTCATTTTTGTACACTTACCTCTATAATGACCACATCATAAGTATAAGGTAGTTTTTTGATGAATTTTCGCATTAATTTAACAGACATTATTTCGCACAGTTCATTTCCATAAGTAGGAGTAATAATATAATGTAATGGGTCTTTCCCCATCGAGGTAGTATTTTCAAAGTCAATTTTAGTATCGAAAGTAGGTTTCCCCCTTAACTTGATGATGGTTTTGTAGTTTGATGGTGGATTTCTTGCATCAAAATGGCTTATAACGTCAACCTGGTGTCCTAATCTTGCCAATCCTTTCATTAAAGCTTGGAACACGGTATCGTGACCCTCTGCATTCACAGGAAAAATCCCAAGAATCCTGTATCCATTTATGCCAGTAACAACGACACCAAGAATACATAATAATTTTATCACTTTTCTAACGAAATTCATTTTGTTTAGTAATAGAGTTTTCACAAAATCTCGGAAAATTAATTTAATTTACTAATAGTAAATTCAGATGTAAAGCAACTTTCGGAAAAACATTTCAAGCAAAAATAAATCTAATGAATTGAGAAGTTATATTCATTATACAACTCTGCTTTGAACTGACGGTTAAATGGGAAAAGTTCGAATAATTTTATTTACTCTGAGTCTCATTACACATATACACTATTGTATGGAAAGGGACATCTTTACATACACAAGAACAGTGGATAATATCAAATGTGTTATTATACTTAAGAAAGTACCCTTGGTACGTTATTTCAAGAACGCTTCAACTTATTATGATTTTTTTTTCTTCTATCAGACGTAATTAAGATTTTACTTTTAAAATCTCAGTTTTACAGGAATAACAGCAACATGATATGAAATTTAAAACTTAATCAATTTCTTAAAATTATAGTATGTATTTATAAAAAAAATGTTTCCCTAAATTTTATAAACTTAAAAAATACTACGTCTGTTTCACTTTATAAAAAATTTAATTGTGGTTTAATTGTGGTTTTTTGTTTCAAACCAGAATGTAAATCGACGTTTGGCTAGGTCTTAAGTATACATTCGGTAATGAATTATTATCAGCACGTGATAATAATACACAAACCCAACTAAGCTTGCAATCTGCATAATCTGATATCGATAAATTTATAACTATTTATTTTCGTTCCTTACAAGACAAATATATAATATTATTAACTAAATATTCTAATATAATAATTTAAATAAGTCTACAAATGCCATTTGTTTTTAGTTTAAATGTTACGTTGAGCAAATTATTAATATCTAGATCTATAATTGGAAGTATCTAATCCAAGCGTAACATTCTTGCAGATAGATTCGAATCTTCGATTGGTACTTCCCATCTTTTTTCCCAGGAATCGTTCTCAGATGTATATCCTAAACGGGTGCACATCGGTAAACGGGTTGCTCGTTCACAACGTCTGGAAACTGACCAGTACACAAAGTCCTTAGGACATTTATAGAGATAACCTTGAAGGGAACCTCTCGAGTTGTTTTTGCATTTGTAAAAAGCACTACTGCATCCCTCTTGGTACGGATAATGACCTTCGCTTGGACATATATTTTGTGTAGATAACTTCACCTAGAACATTCAGGTAAACGATTATTACATTTTTTAAGAAAACATACCTTTGCAAAACTTTACTTTGATTTTCTAATAAATAAAGTAATTTTTTACTTATAAAACCAGATAAACAAATTTTATTTACTTTGATAAGTAAGAAACTACAAGTAATATTTGCTTATCAACCATCTTCAAACAAGTGTTCATAAAACAGATTATTGCATCTAAAAAAATAATTACTTTTTATTTTTATTCTAATAAATGCTGATAAAAATGAAGGAGATTTCATATTTAAATATTTTTTGAATGTAAATGCTTTTTTATAGTAGAATAAATAATTAAAAGCTAATAAAACATATTACTTACAGGTGAAATAGAATTATCTTCCGTAGTTTGTCGATTTAGCCTAATACTCGTTATGTTTCCCATACAAGGCTGTGAACTCTCTGCCTCCGGTAGACACTGAACTTTCATTTCATCAAATATAGTATTTTCAGGACAACTGAGCATTAAAATCTTAATCTGCATGTTGCCCTCTGAAGTACACTGATAAAGAAGATTGCAGAACTTTGGATGTCGCCTAAATCCACTTGGACACACTAGAAGTACTTGATCATCCGTGAGATCTGCAGCCACTGGACAGTTAGAAAGTGAAGGTTCGGAAGAAGGTGTAGGTGCACCCATATCCGAAGGTGGAGTAGTTGATTCTGATGATCCAGAACTAGATTCCTCTGTAGTTTCGCTTGGGGTTTGTGTTGTTTCTTGATTAGCTCCTGCTTCCGTCGTTGATTCCTGAGCACTAGACATGGAAGTTTCTTCAGTCATTCCTGAACTTGCTTCTGTTGAACCTGCTTCACTTGACTGCGTAGTTGCACTTGATTCAGTTGTTGCAGAATTATCTTCGGTTTGTGTAGTGGCTTCCGAACCGCTGTCTGTACTCATTTCTGTAGGTTCGTTTCCAGTTTCAGAAGTCGATGATTCTAAGTTTGCATCAGTCGTTGCTGTTTCAGAGGTCGTCATTTCTGAAGGTGATCCAGTCGTTTCTGACATTGTGGTTGATTCTTGGGAAACATTTTCTTCTTTTGATGTGGTGCTTTCTGATGGATTCATCGCAGTAGTTGTTTCCTTCATTTCTTCAGTGGATGTTACTGGTTTTGCTGAGCTTGAAGGTTCAGTACTGGTAGTACTACTAACTGAATCTCCGCTTTCCGTCGAAGACCCTGGCCCCATAGAGCAATCTCTAGCTGGGTAAACTGATTCCGCATAATTACACACGCTTATACTGGGATCGAAAATAGTTCCGGGTGCACAGTCAAAGTGGTAAACATTAAAACCGTTCCCGTTATCCACACAACGATAGAATTTATCGCATCTTGTTGGATGTGGATAAAAGCCTGCAACATTACAAACTATAGTGGTGTTTTGTTTAGGAGGCGAGCAATCAGGTTTCTCAGAAGGAGGCTTGGAACTACTGTCGCTGTTTTCAGTAGATGGTGAAGATGGACTTGCAGTACTAGAATCTACAGGGGTCATCATCCCTTCGGGTATATCTGAAGAAGGTATATTAGTGGTAGTGGAAGAAGACATTTCAGTCTGTTGAGTGGGAGTCCCAGGTTTATCATTTTCATCAGGACTGGAAGATGTCATATCAGGTACACCAGCACCTGGAGGTTTCGAAGGTCCTAAACTGCCTTGTTCGATTTCATTATTGGATGATTGGCATGAAGCAACTTGTGCAATATAATTACAAGTTTGAAGTCCCTGATCCCAAGCAGTTCCTGGGCCACAATCAAAATCGAATCTTCTATATCCTGAAGGATCTTTTACGCAACGATAGAATTTTTTACAATCATTTATATTAGGGAAGAAACCGTCTCCTTGACAGCCTGTATTTCCTGGCTTCGTTGACTCAGTTGATGATACCGAATTTGTGGGAGATGAAGTCGTTGAGGATATTTGGCTACTGTCAGTCGACGTCTCGGCAGGTATTCCCTGTGTAGAAATCTGAGACGAGCTTTGTGGAGATGTTAAAGAACTGGTTCCAAGTGAAGAGGGCGTTGAAGAGATTCCATATGATGGAGTTGAGGGCCCGACAGTATTAGGAGGTAAATAGGTAGAAGAGATTGTCTCAGGTCCGGTTGCGGAGGTCCCTCCAGTAGTTGAAGTAGACATAATATTGTTACTTCCTGAACTAGTTGAAGGACTATTAGATGACACATTAATCGAGGGATCTACAGTGCTTGACGGGCTTTGGTTGTTTGGTTGTTTAGTTGTTAAATTTTCAGTGCTCGTGGAAGGATCTGACACATTATTGTCACCAGTAGTATTAATGTCGGAATCACAATTGGGTATTAGGTACAAATGATTGCAAGTTTGAAGTTTCGAATCCCAACCAGTGCCTGTGCCACACTCAAATTCATATTTAGTATAAGCAGATCCGTCTTTAACACATCGATAGAATTTTCGACAGTTTTCCGGATCGGGGTAAAAGCCTTCATTAGAACACATTCCAGAAGCACTTGCTGATTCACTTTGTCCGGGTGTTGCAGATGTTCCAGGTTGGGTAGATTCTTGTCCTGGTGCTTCTGTGTCTATGATTGTTGAAGAAGTTGACTGAGGAGCAGATGGGTTCTGCGTAATTGGTCTTGGTGGCCTTGGTGGCCTTGGTGGCAATACAGAAGTTGCAGGAGTAGGAGTACCGCCAGGACCTGCAAGGTTAATTGGAGTACTCGATGCCTCAGGTCTAGCTGGATAATCTGGCAAGCCAGAAGATGTTGGTTGATTTGTCTGGCCGGGATAACTAGGTTGACTTGGATAAGCAGGTTGATTAGGTTGACTTGGATAAGCAGGCTGACTAGGTTGACTTGGATAACCAGGCTGATTAGGTTGACTTGGATAAGCAGGTTGATTCGATTGACCTGGATAAGCAGGTTCATTAGGTGGACTCGGATAAAGCTGAGTAGGTTTGCTTGGATAAGAAGGTTGATTAGGTTGGTTTGGATAAGAAGGTTGATTAGATTGGCTTGGATAGGAAGGTTGATTAGGTTGGCTTGGATAAGAAGGCTGATTAGGTTGACTTGGATATACCGGCTCATTAGGTTGATTCGGATAAGGCTGATTAGGTTGACTTGGATAAGAAGGTGGATAAGATTGATTCGGTTGACTGGGGTAATTAGAAGAGCTGGGATATCCCGGTGTTCCACTGAGATTTCCAGATTCTGTCGTTGAACTATCTCCATTCCATTGATCTTCAGTGACACTGCTGCTCGATCCAGGGAGTGAATTTCTACAATCTTTCCTTGAAACTGCCCAAGGGTGGTTACATGCTTGTATATCTTGGTCCCAAACTGTTCCGGTTCCACATGTGAACTCATACTTTATATTTTTACCAAATCCTTCGTTTACGCATCTATAAAATTTCATACAATCTTTAGGATCTTCCATAAACCCTTCTTGGCTACATTGATTGTTCGCAGTCGCATAATCTCCCTTTCCAGCAGAACTATCCAATTTTGATGTGGAGGTTCTTGCTGTAGAAGGATAACCGCTTGCTGAAGATATCCTTGGGGTGGAAGTTGAAGAATGTTGAGGATTCGGAGGATTTTGAGGATTCGGAGAATTTTGAGGATTTTGCCAATCTGGATCAATTTCGTTTTGTAAATCACCACATTCTGGTCTTTCACTCTCGTTAGGATGTACGCAAATATTTCCTTTATTTTGCGCAAAAACGGTACCAACGCCGCATTCAAATTTAAAACTAGTCAATGCTCTACCGTTGCCCCAATCGACACATCTGTAAAATGCTCTACAGTCTCGAGGATCCGGATGGAATCCTTCTTCAGTACATTTAAATAATGAATCCGGAGCATTGTAGTTTCCTTCAAGAGAAAAAAATGGATTTCCAAGTTAACAGTAGTTTAATTTTAATATGTACGATTTAATAACGTTTAAATAAAAATTGATAATGATTTCACTTTATTTTCTACCAATTTTTACTAGATATTTAAACAAAATTAAATATACTTACTATTTTGGCATAAGGTGCAACCGAACAGCGATGTCAATACGCTTAATATCCCAAAGCTCATTAACATGATTTGTACGTTGCACACCTGCAGGTAAAATAAAATTTATAACATTTCAATCGAATATTCCACTATAGGGTTCTATATTTTGCATAAATGGGCACCGCAAAAAACCCATGAGTAAATATTGTTATTTAGCAGATTTAAAAAAATAGAAATAAAGAAAGACGAGAAGGAAAGATAGGCTTGAATGTTGCCATCATTTTCTTTCCTCTTCCTTTCTATTTGTTGTAAATTTATGTTTTACAAAATCAAATGATTAGTTAATCGATATTCCGATATTAACAGTTACTATACTGTGTTCGGGTTGGCTAACATCCAACGAAAAAATGTTTCGAATATTGGCATTGCTAAAGGATCCTAACTGTTTTCTTATGACCTCACTTAAATGATATCATGTGCCTGAAATCAGAAAAGCGTATTCGCAATACATTTGCTCTCTAGAAGGGTTCCACTTTACAGTTGTTGAATTTCAAATACCATTGATTTCAAATTGTCAAATTTACCAAGTTTCCACATAAAATTAAATAATTTTCAACTCTTTCAATTCTCACTCCTTTAACTATTATTTTTATCAAATTTAAAAAGAGGCAAATCTTTTTTCACTTCATGAATTAGATATTGCACGCAGATAGTATTTTTTATAATGAAATTTGCAATAAAAAGCAGGTGGAAAAATGTAAACATCTGACCTCTCTTGGAAAGAGAGAGAAAGAAGAAAAGAAGACTCTCATGTGCGTTAGAAAGTAGATTACGTGAGTAGTGACAAACTGAGAATCAGGTTCAATGATATAAGCTTTGCGTAATGGAACGCAAGTGCAGTGTCAATGTCATTGCTAGATGATTGCAGAAATTATAATCATCAACTATAACTCAAGAGAAAATTTACAACTGGCGCTGTTTTGCGCTAATACACCCAGAAAAAACTTTTCTTGAATTAAAAAAACACCAGGAAACTCTGAACATTGTTTTCTTACAGTAAAATAAAAATATTTCTATAAATAAATAAATAAATAAATAAAAAATGAGCTACCGACTGTCTGTGATATCCGGCAATCTGAATCACATATAAAAAACTATTATTTGTCTATTGTATTAAATCATAACACAATGGTTTAATTAGAAAAAAATGTAGATTTATGATTATTCAACTTGTTTACGGAATTCTTTTTGGATTCAAAATGCAGGAATTTTTAGAATAATTAAACTTGTCATAAGAAAGAAACAAATGTTCTCAAAGTAGAAAAGAATTTGTTGACGTCTGCAATGATTTATTTTTTTAAAACAACTCCTACTTCTTGTAAGAAATATTGTCTACCATCAAATCATAATTTTTAATATTTCTTTAACATATAGAGAACTTATGACTATAAATTATAGAGATATAAGATAATGTGATATAAGATCACATATGATCTGTGATCATATCCCGAAAGCAATCGGAATTGAGTATATTTTGTATTCAATGAAAAGATATTACAGTTTAAACTTTAAAATTACATATTTATATGGCTTTTCAACTGAAAATAATTTTTTCCTCGACAAAATTATGAAAAAAACCTATTGTACTTTAGGAAATTTGAGCATTTCTGATGCAAGGACTTTATTGCTTATAAAATACCACAGTCACTGATACTTTTATAAATTTTGTTTGTAACATTAAAATTTTCAACATTTTGAGTATTACTCTATGATTCGTGTCGACTGTAGCTCAATAAAGGAAATATTCAAAGAATTCCCTGGACAGTATGAACAAGGGCAAAATTGCACATTATCCTTGAATTATCTTCTTTGTCATCAGTATAGGTACTCGCTCAACTAATATTTCCGCGAACAAATAAGTATACAACTTCGGAATTTCTCTTAAGAACTCTTGCCCTTGACTGTTCTCTTCTTTGCAATATTCCTTACTTAACAAGGGACAACTTAAATGAAACCGGTCATTAAATGGATGGACAGTATGACATGTCATACTGGTCAATCACTGGTCAATCACTGATCAATCAGTGAATGATAGTGAAGGACTTTGAGCCAACGACATCAAAAGTATTTGCACAAATCATCGTTAATTCATTTTAATGCAATACGACAACTTTTTCATATTGTCTAGAAATAAATTTCGAAAGCTAATTTTCTTAAAAAATGTATTAATAAAACATGAATCACTGATCTTGGTGAATTTACTGTGATTTTGGTGATTTTACTGGCTGATTCAGTAAATTCAATGCAAAAATTGAATTACATTAAAAATAATCAAACATTGCTCCGGAGCTTTTTTTGTTTAATTTTCTTTTAAAAAGAGCAGCGCTTGTAAACTAATTTTTTTTCTAAAATTAATGTATTTTGTAGCTAAAATAATAAAACAGAATTTTCACATTAGCATAATAGCCCCTTCGGAGAAATATAATTAGGACTAAAAAAGGAGTTTATTAAATAACATGGTACAGTGAGACAGCCTATTATTGTAGTACAGAGCACAATAAGAATGTAAGTGCAACCTTGCTATTGAATAAGGTTGCAAGGTCGTGTCTTCTGCTAACCCGTTCCTGATTTCCTTTTGCTCTTAGTTTGTTGAACATTGTTTTTATGTCTCAACATAGAAGCATTTTCTTCAACAGGGCCGCAACAGCATTAAGCCAAAATATTTCTTCAGAATCATTGACAAATTTTCGAATATTCTACGTCTATCATAAATTTTGTAAAAAGTAAACATTCTTTTTATTTGTCGTTTTTAATTTGCAACATTAAATACCTCAGCGAAACTATTTTCCCCTTATACTTATTTATTTTCTCCTTATACTTATTATTTTCTCCTTATACTTATTTATTTTCTTCCTTATCTCTTGGGATTTATAGATCTTGTAATCACTGTCTTCTTGACATAACAACAATCCTCTGCCTCTCCTCACGCGCATTTCCCTTGTTTGCTTTTCACCGGCGATCCGCAATTAAAGGGATACATGTAAATTATGGAGATGTGAATCCTCTTTATCTTTTCTCCATCATAATAACGCAGGTTCGAGGGACTTATCAAACATCTCGGTGTAAGTGACTTATAAAGGAGTTCAAGGCCTAAACTGCACGTCAAGGAATTATGATAAATGGGAAAAACGGAAAATGCGAAACGCCATCCTGATGTCCACAACCAACATATATAACATACGGGCTTTTCTTGATACATTGACATGCTTCTAAGAAAGTAATTTTAGAGTGCTTAGCAAATTACGTTTTCTTACTACTTTGAAATAATCGACTGAAGATTGATATTACTACATTTTTATTACCTATTATAACTAATAAAACACTTAATCGTCAAAAATTATTATTTTTTCCTCAAATACCGAACGAGTAATTCTTTTTCTTTCCACCTTTCCTCTTCATTCAGTTTCTCGCAATTTCTACTGTTCTATACAAAATATTTATTCCAGTTTCTGAGGCTCTTCTCTCTAAACTTGAATCAGTGAAATTTAACTGATTACCAGTCAAATTCCACTGATTTGCAGTGACTCTTTTCTCACGATTTTAATCAGTGAAAAATCTAGTGGAAATCAGTGAAAAGTCACTGAAATTTTTAGTAGTTTAATGAAGATGACTGAAAATTTCAGTGACTTTTGACTGATTCTCAGTGAACTTTCACTGATTAAAATCGTCAGAAAAGAGTCACTGAAAATCAGTGGAATTGGACTGATTCAGTTTTAGAGAGTTGATAGCTTCAATTCGGATGGTGGAAACATTTTGATTTCCATGCCGGAAGTCAAATTGAACCATTCAAACGAATTTGGATTCGATATCTGACTTTCAATTAGATTTTACGTGTAATTGAAACAAAAATCCATCATTTATTATTGGAACTCGGGAATTTCACGATACCTAACATAATTTGTTAATTACGTTTGCTGACACTATCAATTTTTATCGGATGATCAAATGTAATAACCAGGTGTCATTACCTAGTAATCCTAGTCGATTCTGTAAAAACAACGGTATTCATTCATCACAAATAGCTGAAGCACATAATTATTTATAAGATTCGTTTATAACATATATTAAATAGAATTAATTTTTTAAAACTCTTGTATAAAAATTTTATAAGTGGATACAATTATTTAAATATACTTAAGGCAGATTCTGCAAACATCCCTAAAGAATGACATAATACTTGCACATTCTCCTATTATTATATTCTTTATCTCAAATCAAAACGTGATCAAAAAATAAATGTAAACGATGAATTGATAAACATTATTAGTATGAATGTGCAAGCTTTGATGGACTGTTGTTTCTCACGCACCTCAACGAGAGGATCTGTTTGACATTTCCGTCGAGAAGAGATTTACAATGACCTTGATTGTTACTTTTTGGTACAGAATTGCATTATACTAGTCATTGCGGTGAGCAATGCAATTATTACATGAGTAAGTCTATGTAATCAAAGAAACATGCAAACATATTATATGGACATTTCGTACGGAAAATAATCCTGCCATGACGATGCATTGATTCCTAGAAGTATGTAACATTATCACTTGACAATAAATAATTAATTGTTCAAATCTACGGTCGTATCATGATCAAAAATCCATGTCAGATAATCCTGAATGCATTGTTTCTATATTTTATCACGTGTTGCGACTGACTGAATATTCAATAATTTTCTATTGTATCTAATAAAATATAGGATACATGACGTTATTCCCATTTTTTAACATCAAAGTTTTGAAAATCTAAAAATACCTTGCGAGCGACGTTGTGATAGAAAATAAATTCTGGTTCGAAAAACTCAAGTGGAATTTGCTTTCTGAACGTGTAGTGGGTTAAAAATTTAGGAATTCGATTATGGGGTCCTGACGTCAGAAACGCGGAGTAGGAAGCCAATGTAATCGGTGTAATCACAATTCCCTAACACTAGCTGAAAAAGCTTTAGTAAAAAATGTTTAAAATAATAATATTCTTAAAAAATCCATTGTGATTTGAACCGTGTTCATGTAACTGTGATTTCCACAATTTTTTCTCGAACCAAACTAAGTTGTTCATTCCGTTATTTTCACGAATTAATCAGTACTGTTAAGGACTACCTTCAATACATTTATTAAATTAGGAAGCTAAAACCTCGAAACTGAGACCGCGATTATTAACATGAACTTGATTATGTATATTTTATGCAACTTCAATTCATTTGTATATTGACGTGTGTCCCAAAGAAGGTAGGAAATTCGCCGCCAAATGAATTGCGTGATTGGGTAGTCGAGTAGAATAATAATAAGCAATTAAAATTTAAACCGCTCACACGTTCTTCTGGTACATGACATACGTTACGAATACTGACAGTTACAAGTGCATCATTTAGTTAACAGTCAAACGTTTATAAACTTCTAATAGTGAATTGTATAGACAAACTGCTAGATAAACAGTATAGTTATAACCGGACATGGTTACACAGTCTGAAGCCTTTGATTATACACCAATTTACACGTTTCTTGTAACAATTAATCAGCTTTTAATTTACTGAGCTATTTTATTCTAATAAACAAGGTTTTTGAAGAAATAAGTAAGTGTGGTATTTCCTGAAAACCCAGGTTGTTCAAAACTACTGCAAGGTCGCGAAAGTGTGGTTTATAATTTGAAAAATATATTAACGTCAAGTCAAGTGAACCAATTATTTTTTATGAATAATAAAATTATTTGTTACCCTTTCTGTAACCTATTTTAAAGTTCCTTGCTATAAAAGCTTGCTACACAAGGTGGCTATATTACCATAAAATTCCCTTACCCTACTGAAAGGTACCAGGCATATGAAACATGTTATTTAAAATTTTATGGGGTTGAACCCCACAAGAAGGCCACAGGGTCAACGACTATTTACTGAAGAAAAATATGATAACTTTTCTATTTGAAGCTTACGATCAGAAGATGCAGATTTTACAAAGGTACGGAGAGAAGAAACAATTTTTTATAAGATCAAGTGACTTTTGTAATATTTTATTAAAAAATTGAAAAACTGGATAAATGTCTTGTTCTCCTGAAAAATTCCGTATATTACTGGGACTTTGTCGCTTGCGCCGAGCCACCCCTTATCGCGGATGATCGACGGCACCGTGCCGGTGATCCTTATAATCTCACAACAGTCTTGATATGCTTATTTATGCATTTTGTTTAAGAAATTGCCTGTTGATGACATCAATGTTAGAGGAAATGTTTTTTTTTATGCAAACTCTCTAACTTACCCTTCAGTCTAGTGGAGGAAGAAAGATTTTGAGATTCCTCGCTGAACTTTACTTCTTTGCGATTCGCATCTCAGCGAATACACGAAGAGGGTTGATGCGATCTAATGAAGTATCCCTGTATTTATCTTCAGTGCTAAGTTCCCCCTTTCTACACTAAACCCTCAGATCTTACAGTCACGAGTTCCTGACTCTTGTACAGAAGAGTTGTGAGGTTTTCTGATCTACCCGATGGCCACTACGGTATTCTAAAAATCGGTTTCCGAACGTAGCACGTTCTCGAGAGGGAGTAAGTTCTAAGGACGTGGATGGCTCGTACTTATAAAGACTTGGGCAAGACTTGGCTTCTCCAATTGGCGTATGTTCGCAAGAAAGAATACGCTTCGACGAGGTGGAAGGGGACACAACCGTGTTCCAATCGGTTACATGCCCGATGCTGTTACACATTACATCGACTTCAACGTTGAACTCACTGACGCATCAGGATACATATTAAAGTCAACAACTGTCTCTTTGGCGAACAAGCGTGATGTACCCGAAATAGGAAGTAAAGCACATTTTTCACAGCCCTGGAATGGAAATCTAAAAAGGAAGAATATAATTCCTAGGGAAAGCTCTATGTACATCTTTGTACGAAAGAATGATTAGCAATGCACTGACAATGAGAAAAATAGATATTAAGGATCAACATCTGCAAAAAATACGGGGTAGCTATTATAGTCACTGCACTCATGGGATATATTACATTTTTCTACAAGAAAATTGCAAAAATGTATTAAAGTCCAAAAGTGTAAAGTTCTAAGTAAAAGCTAAAGATGAAGCTACCCTAAAATTAGTATTAGATTTCAGTTCTCTTCTAAAAACTTCCCGAACAACACCTGACAATACAAGGAAGGTGAAGAGTATATACAATCTGATGAACCCTAACTATTCTAAAAGGAGCATCTCTAACCCAGGGAGCCTCCCCTTAGTCTAAAGGGTCCCTCCATAATCCAAGGGATCCCAAATCCCAAAAGGACAAGGGTCCTTTTTTCCAAAGGACCCTCAATTATTCCTAAATCAAGGTACCCCTCCACCCCTATTATGGGAATCACCACTAATTGAATGGATCCCACAACTATTTAAAAAAGCCCTTCCATACCCCAAAGGAACCCTAATTATTCAAAGAAACAGTCAAAATGCCCTTAACTATAAAGGGCCACCCTCTACTTGGCGGGACTCCTCTCTAAAGAGCAAGGGATTCGTCACTAGGAAAGGGGAGAAGCCCCCCTCTACTGCATGGAACTCTGCTCTATCAAAAAGGAATAATTGAACTATCTGAATAATTGATATCCTCTCTATAAGGGACCGCACGTTGAACAAATAAGGATTATTTTTATGAGGTTGAAAAGAAGTTTTATCATTTCAGTTCTTCATCAATTTCGAAGAAATAAAGAAGATATAATAAAAAATAAAGAAGAAATAAATATATATATGAATTTTATCCAAAGGGGTCTTAAGGGCGTTGAATCCAAGTGTTAAGCTCCAAATTTTATTCTCCATTTTACTCAACGAAAATTATAAATAAATATTTTTTCACTCTTTAGCACTAATCTTTCTTCAAATATAAGACTGCGTACAGAGCGAAAAAATGTTTGGTTTCGATACTTTTTGCATAAAACGAGGAAATCAAAATCTAACTTCGAAATTAAATATTTTCATTTTACTTAAAAAATATTTGAAATAGATATTTTCTCGTTCTGTGCGCATAATTCTAGTTAAAAATTGATTAATCCTACAGAGGGAAAAAATTCCAAATTTAATATTTGTTGAGTAAAATGCAGAAATCGAATTTTTAGATTAATCTTGGCTCCACCACCCTTAAATTAAAAAAAAGAAAGTTATTTGATGGAAGAATGTAAGTGAATGTAAGTGCCAGTAGGGCCAGTAGAACGAGGTGCTGATAGAAGCGGAATGAGCGGATCCGAGAAGTCTAGTCTAAGTTCCGATATCAGTTAATGACCTTTCTCCAGTCTCCATCAGTATGAAGACCAGGGATGGGTAGGTATAGATATAGTTTTCTACACTTATAATTCATTAAGGAATAGAATAAGTGACTTCATTTAAATTACAGTTCTACTTAATTAGTTCTTCGGGGAAAAAGCTACTGAAATTACAGAGAAGCTTCTGAAACTTCAGTCCTATAATTTTCTCTACTGGGAAAACATAAAAATTGGATTGGAATTTCAGTGAATTTTCATTGATTCAAATGCATTAATGACTGTAGAAAGCGGAAAATCCCGTAAGAAAAATAGAATAACTTTTCCACAATCTAGCTTTCACTCTTACGAGTCTTACGAAATTTTCCCGAAGGTATCTGAACCAATGAAAATTGCCTAGGTTTCCTTAGGAGGTTTATCATTGGCTAAGCTGCCTAGTGACAAAACTCTGCGAAGAACTAGGTGGAAAATCGCAAGCATGGGGCGACACCCTTAAATAAAAAAAAAAATTAGACAAAAAAGTATTGTATTTCTCTTTAATCCCACGAGGTGTTCTGTTTTCTTTACCTTCGATAAGAAGATATGAAAAAACCTTTCGCTTGATGATCCAACCCTGTCCAAACAAAATTCACCAGATGTGTCAGATTGAGCCAATTAAGCTGTCCTTGCATTAGATATTGCTTACTATCCTTGCTATTTTTCTTGTATATTGTCGTCCTAACCAAATCGCATCTGTTTTTAAACAAAACAGAAAAGAAAAACAAAAAAAGTAAGTAATATTAAATTATGTTTTTCAGTTGAGTAACACTAAACGTGGGGAGGTAATTATTTTCAGTTCCCAGCCAATAATTATTCACAATTAACATTATTTTACTCTTTCTGTTTTCAGAATGTTACATTTAAGGAATTTGGTACGAAGATTGTTTGGAGTGTTTGCTCTCTTGGCACTTTTACTGGGCATTTCTGTGAAGATTAATCCTAGTTTCATTCCAAATTTTCCAATTAATCATATATTACTATTTTGTTTTGTGTGGTTGTTTTTTCTGGGAGTATATGCAGCGTCTACAGTATTGTATAGAGTATTCACATTTAACAATTGTGAAAGTGCTGCTCTTGAACTGAAAAAGGTATATATTACTAAAAACTGGCTGCATTGCAATTAACAGAACATGTTAATTTTTATTTTGAACTAATTCAATTTAATAAAATTTAAAAAATTAATTTTCAGCAAATAGCGGTGGCAAAAACTGATCTAATCAACAAAGGTATCAAATTCTAGGAAAACTGACCCAAATGAAAAAAGGGTAATGGACAATCAAATCATACATTTTTACTCTTCGTGTAATGTAAATAATAGAATAATGCAACCATTCCAATAAAATACTAGGTACAAAAATTGGATTACTCCATTATGAAATGTATTTCACACAATTAAGTTACCTAGAAGAATTGCAAGTTCAATTTATTAAATATACTTAAATATAACATCTTCTCTCTTTGCTGTCTGTAATTCTAGCTTCACTGGACATTGTAACCAGTAACTTAAAAGCTCCTCAGTATATCCAATTAAAAAGTACATTCTTCGAGGATGTATTGACAAACGGATAACGCCAGCAATTCTTATTATATTATGTTGCCGCTTTATAATAACTTCACTTAAGAAGATGCTGTGCCACGTACCAGTCATAAAGCGACGAATGAACAAATCTTCTACTGCTGTTTCTGAAGATCTGTTTCCATCCATTAAATTTGCTGAAAAATATTATACTTAATAAACACACAACCTAGTGTTCAATGCTGATAAAGCATCACGTCATCTCCTTTGAAATCAACGCTATTTTAACAATATTTGTCCCTTTATATGTGGACTTTCAATACAAAAAAAGCAATATTATTCCAGATAACAACTAGAAGTGGGTGTGCCTTGCGACTAGCTGTTTTTCAAACTAGAGAGTTCATTTTGAGCTTAAAATGTAAAAAAATACTTACAAGTATTCCAAGAGTTCCAAGATTTTTTATGAGCAATTTCATTAGGCTTCAAAGACATTTCGTAGGTTAAAGGTCTATTCTTCTTAGGCGTTACTTTATAACGACCGGCTTGTACTTTATTGACAACTGCTGATGTGTGAATGTAAGACCTACATGATGTTCGTGACAACTGTAAAAAATGAATAATAATTATAGTTAATAACAAAACATTAAAGAATGTTAAAAGTTAACAACACATTTAAATAATACTTACTAAACTGGAAATTGCAAGGAAAGACATATTTTTTTACTTGCAATTATATCGAATTTTTAAAAAATTGGTTTGACAGATGACACATGTGCCAAGCACTAAATAATTATTCTTATTCACTTTAACTGTAAAAAATATTAACTTAAGCCAAATAGGCACTAGAGCGGCATGAGTGCAGAACCAGCACTCCAGCAGACGACATAATACACAAGGCTTTTAATAACAAGGCAGTGAAAAAAAAGGTTGGCATGATTAGTCTTTGCGCATGCGTCAGGGCTACAATTGTAAACCAATTGCAAACTAGCCCTAACATTTTTAGTTTCCCAAAACACCATTGGAGGATTATTAAGGATAAATTTTTTGATAAATTTTGATGATAAGAAGACAGTAACTATAATATTAACAAATTACAAAAGGAAATAATAGTATTTTCTTAAAAATATTGGATATATTGAGAACAATATATTAGGAAAGATTTAGACAAAAAAATCAACAAACAATGGCAGAATTAAAAGTTAGTAAAATGAATTTAAAACTTGTATCACTGAAGTCTACTCAGAGAAATTTATTTTCAAATTGTTGATATTTCTGGCCATTAATCTGTGATCTGGACCTTTAATAATTTCTTTTGATATAAGAAAATTTATTATTCACTCATAAATACTTTAACTTTCAGGAACTAACAGAAATACAAGTTTTCAAAACTGTGCTTATGCATTGTTTATTAATCATAGCTCTTCCAGTAATATGCTTTTTTGTGAGCAAGGCACTTTTATTCGATGGTATGTATAATTTCCATAAACACGTATCCATATGAGAAATCATAAATAATTAGTTAATATATTAATGTCATTTTTTTATTTGTTACAGCTGTACTTGGCATGGCTAGTGTTCCAAGCAATGTCTATTCAGCAGGAGTTGCAATTTTGGTGTTGCATCTAGCTTTAGGTGCATTTATTTATAGAACATATTTCGACACACAGACAAAAGCTCCTTCTAAAACAGATTAATTTAAATATATCATTCAAATATTAAAAATGTACTTAATTGATGAAAAACAATTCCAAATTTATATGCAATAGCTCAGCTATTTGAACGTTGTACAAATTATGAGAAATGTATGCAGTTTATTTTCCAAGCCACTCTGAAATGAAGATGAAGTCATTAGTCATAGAGATTTAATTTTCAATTTTTCATCCAGATAGTTTGTAACTATAATACTGATTCTATCAGTATGTTGAAATGTCAAAATGAGTTTTTACTCATTGTTAATTTCAGACGTGTATTATAATTCAAAATGGGGGCCTCATCAATAATTCATAATTGTTGGTGCAATAGCTTAGCTGAAAAAAATTTTTTTACAACTTATTTGTATAAAAAAATAAAGAGAACTTAATCTTTCATTAAAATTAGTTACTTCATTGAGTTCTATAGTAAAATACAACATTTAATCCAGAGAAACTAATTTTAACTTATACAATTTTTTTATGACAATATTACAAACAAGGAATTTATAAAACTCCGTCAAAGAACGTTCTAATTGCACTGGATACTTGTTCTGGTGTATACTTAATGTATTTGCCAGGATTCTTTGAAAAAGAAGCATTCCGATATTTATTGTAGAAGATGGTATAAGAAGGCATGAGAGAGTTATTTAATTCCTTTCGTAATTCTTCTCTTAATCGAGCATCTGGAACTGAGAATGTTCGCTGATGTTTTGTAACTTCGTCAAACTCTTTTGTGAATGCTGTAAATCTTTCCTTAAGTACTTTTGGACTCAGATCTGTAAATAAAGAAAAAAGATATAATATAAATTCAATTAAAATGCTATATGATAATTAGAATTATTTACAATTAGTACGTGGTAACATAGACTGAGGAAAAATTAAATGTTAAAGGAATTGCAATAAGAAAAAAAATATTAATTCGTACTTTATCATCTTTTTTATTTTAATGTGTTTAAATATGTAATATTTAATGTGATCTTAAGAAGATACAATATTGTATTAACATATACATAATTCGTCGGTTCATTTTGACTCCTTCAGTCCTTATTATATCCATATGTACAGAACTAAAAATGTGTAAGAAGCTTAATAAATGCATTTAAATTCTTTAACAAATGCAGTTCTACGTTCATCTTTTAATTAGTTCTTCACTCTCAAAAGAAATTATTCTGAAAGTTCTTCTCTTTCTTTAATAGCTGACCCATTTATAATTTTCTATCAATTTCTATTATTATATTCAAAATAATCTGATATGATAGCTTCTCCCTTTTTGCTTCCTCATAGAGGAAGCTTTGTTTTAGTATGGGTTTATAACTTTCTCATTCAGTCCGAATTATATCCATATGTACAGAACATTTGAGGTTCACAATCCAAAGTACACGAAAAGTCCGTGAAGTACGGGATTAATTTTCGCGGTATTATTCCGAAATATTAAAGGTTTTGATGAGTTTTTTTAGTGGGAAATTAGACTTAAACCTAAGTATTATCAATAATCGCATAAAATAACATTTAATCTGCCGTGCTAAGGAAAAAGATCAATAACTATATGTTGGATAAGTCGGCCCCAGTCGAAGAGTGGCTACTTCAATCTGGGTGACTAAATCCAAGTATAGTAATAGACATTTTTCCTTAGCACGGCAGACGTTATCCCACAGGACGAAATATGATCTTACCAGCATCTTCACTTGGTTGCTCAACGTACAGTTTTACTTTACTGAACGTGTAAGTCACATAATTTGTTTGATTTTTAAAAAGCAGGTCTTCATAAGTTCGTTCGGCATTTGGTTCTGCCAATAATAATAGTTCCATTAGAGAACTGCGACGTAAAGCATTAATTACGTAATTATGATTATTTAAACGGAAAAGTGCCCGTAAAGCTGCATCCGAATATGATGTATCGCTCCTGCTCACTAAAGCCAGATTTAGTTGCGCCAAAACCTTCTCTATATATATAAACAAAATAATTAGTTAAAATAATGTAAGAAAATCACTGTATTCAAATAATCAAGACTGTTTTAGGTACCATTTCGTCTTGCCTTTGATAACAAAATCCAAAATTAACATACTTATATATGATCCTAAAAGAGCCCGATGAGTAGTAGCTTTTGATGAGTTTATAGGATCCCCTTCATTTCGAATAAGAACAGTTCCCGCAGTGTCGGCATACTCGATTAATTGTTCAAGAAACACTATCACATTACTGGTACTTTCAGCTACTGTCCCATCCTTTGGTAACGCAGTTCCAGATTCGTTGCGAACACTTTCAGCAAATTCTTCTAAAGCTTTAGCTCCCTGGAACATGAAAAAAAAGAATTTATTGTAGACAGACTGATATACCGTAGTATTGATTTACCATAGCTTGATTTACCGTAGTATTTAATGTAGATATAACAGATGCAAATTTCGATCTCAGAGCATAGTCACATCCTTCTACCGTTCTTTCTAGATCTGGTTTCAGTTCACCAAGATGTTTTAGAATTGGAAATACGACTAGTACAGCAGAGAAGTCGCGTCTTCCAATACATTTTTTGGCTCGAGATGCAATACTCTCTCCATCGTGGGTGACAAGATCCATAGCATCACGAACAGTTGCCTCTAATACCTGAGGTTGTAAATTGGGCGACAAAATTCTTGCAACTAGAGTACGCTCAGCTTGCATGAGTTTATGTAACCCAGCAGTCAATAGCAGATAATTTTCCATTTCTTGTTCCTCTGGAGCAGTATCCTCAATGGGATGGTTTGATGGTGTAGGCAACGGTTTCCTTGAAGAAGGAAATGACAGTCCAATACCAGTGGTATGTGACGCTTTGAGAAACATTTTGCTGGCTTTCTTCTCCAAAGCATGTTGCAAACGTCGGGATGTTTTACGTCCAACGTTCTCTTGCACGCTTATTGAATGGCGATGTGGAAATTTTGTTTTCTGTAAATAGTATAAAATTTTACATTCAGAAAATTAATTAATAGTTGACCCTTTAAAATTGGAGTTCACAATACTTACCATCATAGGACTTCCCGCGTGAATACTACCACCACTTGCACTTCTATGATGATCTTTCATTAATTGCAACGATCGAAGAACAATTGCAGACCGCACAGATGCATATATGTCAACGTAATGCCGAAGAGCTCTTTCTTCTAACCAATGAGCTATTTTAACCAAGTCAGCAATAGTACTTTCAGGTAAATGGCAAAGAGATTGCGGTGCATCTTCGCCACTAGTATCCTCATCGGAACCTATCAAATCCAAAAGAATAATAGGCAACACAGGCTTGCTTTGCCTGGCTAAAATGTCATGAAATTCAGCGTAAAGAGCTTCTAATCCAGTGCCAAATAGCGTGGAAACGTTCTCGAGTTCTACGGAACTTGGATTGTTTTTTTGAAAATAATGCTGAGCATTATACAAGCGATTCATCGCTTCAAGAAATCCATCTAAACCCCCAGCACCATTTGGTCCACCACGTACTGATCCTTCAACCTCTTGACACACTCCGTAATAACCAATTGCATGATCCAAAACCGTCAAAGTTTTCTCAATATCTACAAAGAAAATAACAAGTGATTTCTTATATCAGCAGCAATGGAATAAGTTGTAAAAATTTAATGTAGATTGTATACTTACTATGTTGTTGAGACTGAAGATTTCCAGTCTCATTGTACACTGGAAGAATTGTCCGGCGAAGCGTGGCTAATCTTTCTTCTAAAGAAGAAATAATAGCTACCATACTACTTGTCAATCGCTGACTTCGCTTTTGAGCATCTTTTAAAGCTTCTAAAGCAGTATTTTCAGCTTCTAATTTGCATTCGATTTCAAATCTCCTTTCAGATGTCTCGCCTCCCATTACGTACATTTTCCGGATATTGTTTACACTGTCAAATTTGATCTCTTGTTGCTGGTTCTCAAAAGTACTCTATGTCCTGCAAAAGAAAGAATAAAATTAGTTCAATCGATTTTTTACAAATATTGCAATTAAATTTAGGATCCCTTGAAGGATAGTCTATAGGGAATTGGTGATTTCTTTCCTAAAAGATCACTTTACCAGTACAAGTCCCTTCATCAATTTCCTGTACACGATCCTTCAAGGTATCTTGTACTCATCATAAATTGATACAAATATTTTTGTAATTCTACACAATGCTTGACAGTCCGCATAATTTTGTTGTAATGTTATCACAAGTGTTTATATACTACCGTCTTGTAATCCAAAAGTTGTTTGTTCATCGAACTGATACTGTTGCCCCTGTTGCCTTTGTCGTGTTTTTTAGAGTTTGTTCCTAAAACATTATCAACTTAGATTGACTTGATCAACTTAGATGCAGCTCCCAATTACAATTATCATTGTTAATTTAAAAATTGCACGGGAACAAAAGAGACACAAAGTACTTCTGACTCGTTTACTCCGATGCCAATTTTACTTCCACGCTATAAATATAGACGGCAGGTAAGTAGGACGCTGCACCTTGGCTTATACCGTCCTTGGTCTAGGACGTCTAGGTTCCTGTAGAAATATTGTACTTACTCAAAAATGTTCAGATCTTTAAAAATGGTGATCATTTGCGAAAACTGACCTGACCCTGACCAGTCGCAAGAGTGGCAAGTGAAAACACCCCTCCTCCTCCTTTCCTATTATTCTGAAAATTCCCAACAGTTTACAAACAAACATCTGATCACTTCAAGTTCACTTTGACAGTGCAAATAACAATTGATAACAGTGAAATGGACTTTTAAACCTATCGTGCTTTAAAGTATCGACAACCAATTTTTTTTCTGTTCATTGTCCTAATTTATATTCTGGCAATACGACACGTCTTAATAGTTAAGTGTAACGATGATTACCACTTGAGAGAATTGTATAACGAGAAAAAACTCTAATATCCACGAAAAGATGTTTCGCAGTCGCAGCTGGTTTGGTGGAGGGTTTTGGAAACCAAAAAATCTTCACTCATTAGAACATCTCAAGTAAGTTTCAACTTAAATTGCACAATAAATATATATTTAAATATTTATCAACAATTGTTTTATCCAATTAGATATCTGTACAATGTACTGTCAAAAAATCAGACTGTTTCGGAGAACAACAGAGGTTTGTTGGTGGAAACCTTAAGATCAATAGCTGAAATTTTAATCTGGGGAGATCAAAATGACAGCAGCGTTTTTGAGTAAGTAAACAATAAAAACAAAGTACTCAAATGCTAGAAAAGAAAGCGTATTAGTTGTCTTTGAATGCACAATAAGTAAAAATTACTAAATTTGGTTCAAGAGTCCAGCACACTTTTATTAACCGATTTATGATGATTCCAATATTGTATTCCAGTCAATATTGATGACTCCAATATTGTATTGGAGTCAATATTGATGACTCCAATATTGTATTGGAGTCATCATTAAAATCTCATCAAACGTACACAATTGTATTCGTTTATCACATCAAAAATAATCTAACACGACTATTTTCAAATTACAAAGAGTGATGTATTTTTTTACGACTTCTTACATATAAATAATCGGAAATTTGAAGTTATAACTAATACCCTATTATAGTTTTTTTCTAGAAAAAAACATGTTATCATTCTTTCTACGCATAATGAAACAAAAATGTGGAAGTTATGTATGTGTACAATTGCTTCAGACGCTTAATATATTGTTTGAGAACATACGCAACGAGACCTCTTTATGTAAGTTACTATCGTTTGATTTAAAATTTTGTTCTACTACCAAATTTTCCAAATTTTAAAATCTAATGTGTTCTTCATTTTTTCAGATTACTTATTGAGTAACAATCACGTGAACAGTATTATTGTTCACAAATTCGACTTTAGTGATGAAGAGGTGATGGCGTACTACATAAGTTTTTTGAAGACTTTGAGCTTGAAGTTGAATGCTCACACCATTCATTTCTTTTATAATGAGGTAAACGAGGTACACACATATTGCTTTTTATTTCGATTTCTTAAATCGACACTATTATTGTTCTAAATTCTATTATTGTTCATTGCCATCGTAAACCCTCAGAGATTTTACGTAGGTCAAATCACAGGTTTTTAAATGGGAAATCAAAATACGAGAAATTAAATGGAAATCTTCATAATTTCTCATCTTATCTCAAGATTATGATTTTACTTTTATTTCCATCTTCTCTCAGATTCATCATTCTGAAAATTGATTGTGCGAGAACAGGCTTAGAATTATAAACTATAAACAAACGACAATTGACCATATTATGTAAAATTTTAGCACACCAATGATTTCCCGCTTTATACTGAGGCAATAAAATTCTTTAATCATTCTGAGGGAATGGTCCGAATTGCAGTACGCACTTTGACATTAAATGTTTATCGAGTCGAAGATGCATCCATGTTAGCCTTTATAAGAGATAGAACTGCAGCTCCATACTTCAGTAATCTTGTTTGGTTTATTGGAAACCATATTATTGAATTAGACACCTGTGTGAGAAATGATGCCGAGTGAGTATAAATGACTACATTGTTAAAAATGATGTAAACATTCCATTCTTTTTACAAATGCAGTAACATTCTTATTTCTTTCAGTCATCAAAGTCAGAATAGATTATCTGATTTAGTAGCGGAACATCTGGATCATTTACATTATCTGAACGACATTCTTTGTTTAAATATACCAGATTTAAATAAAGTCTTGTCTGAGCACCTGCTACACAAATTACTTGTTCCTTTATATGTGTATTCGCTGATGAAAAATAACAACTCCTATAAAAATCAAGTAAGTTAACATAGTCGATAGTCTCTTAACAGTTTGGATGTTTATCAAACTAAATTCAAAAATTTTTCATCCAGCAGGACGAAAGAAAACACGTCAGTGTAGTGGTATCACTTTTTCTTCTTTCACAAGTATTTTTAATTGTGTCGTACGGTCCTCTAGTTAAGACACTAGCGGCGGTGATTCTGAAATCTAATTCAGACGTGATTGAAAATGGGTCGAATAAAATACTGGAAAAGTATATTGACATAGCATTAAGTAAAAATGTTGCTTTTACACCACCTGAACAAAGTTTAGAGAAATCATTAGAAAATCTCAATGATGGTGTAGATAACTCTAGTGAAACGCTTGAATCTAATAGCGGAAATGAAACTAAAAAAGACTGTGATACTGCTGAAAAATTAGACTTAAGCAAGCCAAGCACCTCTTATGACTCAATCGTTAGAGAAGATACTTTTAGTTCACTAAACGAGTTGGAAGCAATAATTACACATGAGACAATAGAAGAAATAAAGCATTTAAATGTAACTGACGAAGAAAAGGAACAGAGACTAGCACTGGAGAGTCCATTAATTCCTCAGACATCATTACAAAGCAATATTCTAGGAAGTGTTACAAATAAACCGTTTTTGGAAACTATTTTAAATTCTTTATGTTGTGCGGAAAATGATTATGCTGCGCTATTTTCCCTCTGCCTCCTATATGCGTTAGCAAATAATGAGGTTTGTATAGATAAACTATTTGCATGGGTTTGTCATGTTCTTAAAAATAATAAATATATTGCATTTTTAGGGAGTCCATTCTGAGGTGTTAAATTTAGTAATATCTCCTGTGCAAGACGCATCGAAGAACTGGTATAACGAAGTACTAATTGACAGACTTATACAGATTATAACATTAAGCTGCCAAACAAGTGAGTTTATCATTAACTTTGTGAAAACTAGATTCAAACTTTGTTGTAATCTGTTGTTTTTCTTTTGATTATTAGATGCTAAGGTCCGGTTAATCACTTTGGAATTAACAATTAAATTATTGACTCAATTGGTGATCTCGGAAGGTGTAAGTCTTTTAAACGATTCCCATCTATCTGCAATTGAAACAGCAAAGGAACAAAGCTCAGCTCAACTCAGAAACTTCTACAAGGTAAAATAATAAATAAATTTAGATAAGTCTTGACGTCTGTACTATTATTGTTTCATTGAATTGAAGAAGTAATCACACTTCCTTATTCATTACTTACTAGAGCGAAGATATATTCCTTGATATGTTTGAAGACGAATATAGTGAAATTCAAAAACGTCCTTTAAAAGTAGAATGGTTAATGATGGATAGTAACATATTGCTACCTCCAACCGGTACACCAATGACTGGTATTCAATTTAGTAAAAGATTACCCTGTGGAGAGGTACGTACTAAGTTACTAAAATACATACTAAATACCAATACATTTTTCCCATGTCGGCTCTTATAATTTACCTATAATATGAAATATAAAATTTTACAGGTAGAAAGAGCACGGCGTTCGATACGAGTTTTTTTCTTGATAAGAGAGCTTTCTTTAACTCTGAATATGGAGATGGAGACGCAGTTACCCTTGACAAATCCAATATCCTGCGTGCAAGTCAACAATGTGCTGGATCTAAGTAAATAAAACATTCTATAAAATTTGTAAATAACGATTCATTAAAATATAAATATAAATGACAATATTGATTGAACACACATTAATTGTAGATAACAGTGATCTCATCGCATGCACGGTAGTATGGAAAGATGGTCAAAAAATTCGAAGATTCCTAGTCATTGATGTGATTCAATTAATTCTTGTTGAACCTGACACCAAAAAATTAGGATGGGGTGTAGCGAAGTTTGTTGGCTTTTTGCAAGATATCGAAGTGGCAGGCGATAAAGATGATTCCAGATGTCTTCATTTAACAATTCACAAGCCACTGAGCAGCAGTACTACTACTAACAGAGTGCCGCTATTGTCTGCGAAGTTTATATTTGACGATCACATACGATGTATGGCTGCAAAACAGAGGCAAGAATATATTTTTGACAGAAGTTTTCAATAAGTATGTAAGAATGTTTTCATTATCTATTAAATTGCAGGTTGACAAAAGGGAGAATAAAAGCAAGGCAAAAGAAAATGGGCCAAATAGCAAGACTGTTAGACATTCCTACCAGTACGCCACATTGCATGACTCCACCGAATTATGCTTTAATTGGTTTGAGATCTGAACGTACGTCTGCGTTAATTCATTAAGATGTAGTTAAGGGCGTTGGGTAGTCCTGGGTCCTATAAAAATGAAATTTTCTCTGAAAATATTCATTTTCTCATCAAAGCTGGAAAGGCATTTTATTTTTATAAAGGACCCAGGACTACTCAGGACCCAACATATTTGGTAAGTTGTCTCTATATCTTCCATAAATAGTCAACCAAAAATAAATACGGTCATAGGGCCGCATTTAGAATCATATTTTAAAATTTTCATTTTCACGAGTTGAAAAATAATTTTGAAACTATTTTTATCAGTACATCTTGACATACAACAAATTGTCGTAATATTTATGTTATTATATGAAGATTTTCTTTAGGTGTGGCAGGACGAGGACAAAGACAAAAGGACCTGCCACGGCCAATGTTCACAGTAAACAAAGTTCCTGGATTTGCTGCTCAAATGCATCGAGAAACTGTTGGAAAAGCTATAGGTTATTCACCTTTGAACACGAAAAGATCGGAAGGGAGCTCAAATGGAAAATCGGTTGAAAATGGCTTAAGATCTAGAGACAGTTCTCCAAAAATGCCAAGACCTCGAAGCGAAGAAATTCCTCTGGAAGATATGCGTGTTAGAAAAACATCCATAACATCTAATGGTTCTTTATGTTTAGAAAGAAAAGAAAGTTCAATGTCTGGTTCCTCAGGTAATTCTGAAGCTTCCTCAGTATCACGAAAACATTCCGAAGAAACCTCGTTTACATCTACACAAAATCATGAACATAAACCTAGAAGAAAAGGACAAGTCGAAACAGTTTAATAACAAACCAACATAAATTATTTTTACAAATTGAAATTGAAAATGTATAATAAAGTTTTAAATAAAAATTTTACAAATAATCAAACTTTCTTTTAGACTTGTGTATAATACTTACCGTTTCTATTGCAAAATTCATGCTGCACACTTTAGGACAAAATACATAGTGAAACCTGAGATAAATTAGCAGTTAGCAGAAATGCATATTTATTACATACATTAGTACTTGAATACAATTTTTTGTTGTATACAACTAATATTCGTAAAATAAAACGAATAAATCTCAAGAAATTAATATTTTAAACGCATAAAATTGACAGCAATCAGATGATGATAAAAAAAATTCTTCTATGTGTTTTCTATCACTTTCCTCTAGAATCCCTCGCTGTCTGCAAAAGTTTGGATCCATTCCTGTACGAATTTTTAGTTCGTTAATTATTTCGAGGAATTTTAATCAAATGAAATCAGTTCAGCCGTATCGGGCTTAGGTTCTTGCTTTTCTTGCCGCACTTCTGGCGCTTGAGATTGCATAGGAGGCTGAAAGTGTACTGGATGATTTGAAGTTGTTCCTGGACGTGCTCCTGGCAGGCCGTGAATTCCAGAGACTTTCATATTAGGAATGTGATGAGAAGATTGCACAGAATTAGGTGGTGGCATTTGAATAGACCCTGGACCTTGAGGTGGAATGCTAGTGTTTGAAGGGTTTTGCTGAATAGTGTTTCCGGAAGGTGACGGGAGTGGTATTTGTTGCTGTACTGCTGAAGGATGTCCTAATTGCCCGGATGCAACGTGTGTCGAACTTGGTACAGCACCAGGTGGGAATTGATTTTGGGGTCCAGCTTGACTAGCTGGTGCTTGATGAGTAGGCATTTGAACTGGTAGTCCCTGTGGTTGAACCGATTGCATTCCTTGAGACTGAACTACGTGATTGAGTAATCCTTGTGTCGACGGCACATGACTTGGAATTCCTTGCGGCATTTCTACGTGACCTTGCTGATTCGGATGTCTCATGTGAGGCGTATTTTGTGGCAGCATTTGGCGAATTGGTGTACCTCCTATTTGAGAGATCTGTAAATAGAAAACATGCACCTTAATAACATAATCTAATTATGTACGCATTTTTATTCAGCTTTTGCTAGAATGTTTAATGTTCTGTAACATTTCCAAACTAGTACGTACCATGGCGGGTCCCGATACCGTAACATGACCAAGGCTTTCCCGCCCTTGGGCAGAAGGCTCCGTTGGTTGTTGCTGCTGCTGTTCTTGATTACCAATTGGACTCATCAGGTGTGGAGGCATCGAACCTACTGTGGGTACTCCATAATTCTGCATTGGATAGCCTGCCATCGGTTGTTGGCCATAAACGTAAATGCCTTGGTTAGTCGGAGATACTGGATTGTAGTTACTTCCAGGATTTTGATATTGCATATGGCGCACTGGAGAGCCTTGAGAATTTGGTCCAATAAAGCCTGAAACTGTCTGATACCCTCCCATGATGTATTGTTGCTTTTGCTGTTCTTGTCTCATTTGCATCTCACGCTCTTGCTCTTGAATCCTTTGTAGTGCCAACTGTCGTTGATACTGTAAGTACTCTTGCTTCTTCTTTCGCATGATTTCTAATTTGTGAGCCATTTGAAGTTGTCTTTGTCTTTCTGCTTCTTCAGCTTGTCTTCTTAGTTTTTCTCTGTGCTCCTCTCGTAAGGCATCAAGTGCAGCTCTTGACTCTTTGATTTGAGCAACTGTGTCCTGTAGTCCTTCGTAGTACACCCGTTTGTCGTCTTGTTGTTGAATGTATCTCAATAACCTTAAAAATATATTATATTTGACACAAGAGGGAAAAATTAAGTTATATACTTATAATAATCATAAATATATCAAAGAGTTATAAGAACTATTTTAAGGTAAATTACCTTGAATGCATTGCCGTAATATTCATGAACCAGGTTTGCACGGAACTATCATTAGCAATTGATCTTCCTCGAGAAGAGTTGCTTTTCATTCGATTAACAAAAATTTCTACTTGCGATTGTAAAGCATTTACAAACATTTCCATTTCTGTATCGATTTCCCCATTTTGTTGTTTAGCAGTGATTACCTTCTGAGGCATAGGACTGCTAATATTCGGTGCAGTTGGACTAGTAACGTTTATTCTAGAACCATGTTCTTCATTTGCTGATTGTCTTTGCTCCCAGAACTGCCGATTCAAATACTTTGCAAGTTCTGGTTCAAGTTCCTCTTCCTCTGGAACTCTTGTAGGACTGATTCCCTGTGTAAAGAATCACTTCATGTAAAAATTTATTTATAAAAAAAATTTGTCTGTATTGTCTATTCAGATTGAAAATTTTAAAAATATAATTTCATAAACATACCGGAGAAGGTGGTGCTGGATAGGTTACTCTGGTAACTGGTGCCGAACTTGTTCGGAAGGCACTTGTAGAGCGTTTCTTATCTTTTTCCTTCTGCTCAGCTTCACTCTGACTTAAAGCAAGAGCCAATTGAAGTTCTTCTTCTTCACGAAGCTCTTCTTCTGTTTTCCTTGGTGGAACCTGAAGGTTCACATAAAATAAAAATCATTTTGAATGCAGAACATAAATTAAAAGGTTGAAGTAATTTAAAATTAATGCTCTATCCGTGATTATAACAAAAACTAAAAATAATAATAATAAATCTATGATACTACTTACTTGTTGTTGTTGAGCTAAGGAGCTGCTCAAATATTCAGCAGGAAGATCTGATTCTTTAGTCGACGCAGCAGCTGGTCTAAAAGTAAATTAAGATTTTAAAATAATTTGTAGATCATCTTTACATAAACTAGGGTTTAACGTAAAATATAAATCTCGAAATATATGACTGATTTTCTAGTTAATTTTCAACTTACTTGTTTATTTGGTCATAGCAAGATTCGCAAACTCTAACTTCTTTCTCAATACCGAATTTCGGAATTGTGGAAACTTTGCTGGAGCATTGTTGACAAAAAACTTGTCCACATGCACGACAATGATGCTTTCGTTGGACAATACTAAAACTCACGCGACAACGATGACACATAGTTCCTTCAGCCCACTCTGGGGCAGTATCTGCACTAAACATCGCGTCACTTTCCTTTAATGCTGGAAATTTATGACCTTCTGCTTTCATAATAGTTACTGTATCCTGTAACAAAAGCATATTTTTACTAAACTTTTAGAGCAATACTTTTTAATGGAGTCGTTGAATAAAATTTAATCAATCCATACGTGCATTCTTTTCCCAGAATTTTAAACTGCATTCCATAACCATTTTTTCATTCAAGTCTTATAGTTAATTTAACTAGATATTGACAAATATTATCTAACTACAAATAAATAAATCAGAATTGACATGCGCAAATAAAATTTATATACCTGAACGGCTCTGTACTTAGGACTTTTCCTGAATGCGTAGGCCCAAGCTTGAATCAACTCTAAGATTTTGTCTTTAACTTCGTCGTGTGATGTATTCTTTACAATATCCCAGAGTTGTTCCATATACTGTTTTGTACCAATTTCATCGTGAATTAAACTACCGCAATTCTTGACGCAGGATTCTAAAACCTTACAATAAAAGAAGAATACCGTAAGAAAACCAATTTCTCATTTTTCTATGCAAACAATAGGAATTTATCTTACCAACAAGCCAAAGAGAGCTATGTGCGGATTTGCATTCTCTATCTTTTTTTTTATTGCAGCAAGTACGTACTTGGGCCTGTAAATATTCAGAAAAAAAAGCTACATCAGGTTATTTTTAGAACGCATTGTTTTGTCAAGAGTAAATAGGTAGAATGGGAATTATTAAATAAATATATACATTGAATCATTGAGATAAGTCAAGAAAGACACTGTTTCCACGTGTTTGACTGGTTTAGAAATGTTATACAGCTTTTCTAGAAAAATTAAAAAACAATATTCCACTAGAAGCTAAATGATTTCCAATATTCTATGATGTTAAAGTAAGCTGTTGATGAATTGGAAGTGTGTCAAAGATAAAGATCATAATTATAAGCAATTTATCATGATTTTAATAGAGGTTATCAGTACAGAATAATATCTAAAGTACATATATACTTACTGGACATCTCCTTGGCGTACAAGATCAGAAATTTGTAAAATGGAAGGCCAATCGGGCTCAAGAAGTAAATGACTTGTCGCTTTGTCTAAAGAATAATGAAAATATAATTAAAACGTATACATAGAAACCTTTTCTGCAATACTGTCATTGGAATGATAATGAATATTACCGAGTAATTTATCGAAATTTGATCCAGACCGAAACATTCTATTAGTTCACAAGAACTAAAATAATTTGATAAAACTCCACAAGTTGATTTCAATTATTATAAATCAGTCTAATCATTCACGGCTGGAAATTATCACATTAGTCACTACTGTTTTTTGACACTTTTTATGCTTTCAGATGCTTTTATGCTTCTGACGTCACACAAGAAAGATATACAAAGTTCATATAAAATAAGTGTACGCCTTGATGAAAGCATGAATCATGATTAAATAGGTTCACCTAAAAGCCCTCTGGTGGCAAGGTGACGACCTGACGACCCGATCTCAGGGCCATCTATGAACTTGAGTTAGAACCCAGTTCTTTTAGCGCGAATATTTAAAAATAATTATTCTATCGATTGAGAAAGTAAAGTACCGCACTTGAGCTTTTGTCGAACTTGGAAGAGAACGAACTTTCCAAGTCAAGGGCCAAGAACGTACATTATTGATTTTAAGACCCACTCATCGGGCCCCGGATAAAATCCCTTAAGGAAGTTTTGCAAAATATATTAAAATTTATTATGTTTTTCAAATTTTGCATTTCATGCAATTATTACTAATCGTTAATTATATGTTTCTACTCTACATATATAGTTAATTATAATTTTTATGTGTAATCAATTGAGTTTCTCTAATAATCTCGTCCAAAAATTACGTAATATATTTTACGAAAATGGCGAAAAACTGCAGGGAAAGTCAGAAATTTACGAAAAATTGTATTACGTAATTTGTGGATAGCCCTAGGGTCGTGAAATGATGATATTTTCATGGTTCAATTAGTATTTGAATCAATTTCCAATGTGAAACAATATGTTTAAATAATACAAATGAATGAAAACTATTAATTTATCTATCAACAATGATTCCATATAAAAAAAAAAAATTTGAAAAAGTAACGATTGTAAAATATTTCTAAAAGACATGAATAATACATTCAATTTATAAATCCTTTATTCCTAAGAAATAGTTTTTATAAAAGATTGGTCCTAATCATTAATAAAATACTAAATACTTTATTAAGAAAATATTGCAATTTCAATTAAAGTACTCGAAAGAATTTTCGTATTTTCAATGCTCAACATTGTTTCCAAATTTGTTAAGCTTGATGGGAAGCAAACTTCTTAAAGAATAATACCATACGAAAACCTTAAATATTTTCATGAATTTTAGAAGTTCGTGGTCACGTTCACAGTGACGTAAGTTACGGACTCGGATCGATTTGCGATGCAACACATCACGAAATAAATATATTACAGTCTTCATTTCTACTGAGAACACAAATAAATGAGACGTGATGAACAGAGAAGATTTTTGTAAATATTGTTTTTACCATTAGAAAGAGATCTATGTATTTGTCGCGGTTTCTATATTGATCGCAGTAAAAACATTTTTTAATTTAAAATACCATTTTCTAATTATATATTATATTTAAACATTCCTATTCAAAATACTTAATAGATCCCAAAGTAAGATCCATGAAAGACACCTGTGAGGGATCCTATAAGAAATTCATGCAGGATTGTATAGGTACGTCCTATAGCTATATGTATAGATAGGTGTAGCTAATAGTTTATCCTATAGAAAAGTGGTACGCGTGAGGTTAATGAAACCCACACGGAATACCTGGGTGGTAACCTAGGTGACTTTAAAGAAATTTAATACCTCTATATATATAAGATCCATTAACGTCGCCCATTAACATATTATACCTACGTAGAATGGAGATATAGGGTTCTCTAGGGAACCAATATATTATATAGGTATAATTTGACTGTCTCCATATAATAATCACGTAATTCGTAACGCTTTATTTGACCTTGATCTTCATTTTCAATTTGCACATCTGACGCGTCTTGTTCCTCTTAGTTATCTTAGATTCAAACTAGATCATTTTGATGTTGCAATCAAAGAGACGTTAATAGTCATTAATCATATTGAGATTCTACAAGTTCGAGGAAGGTTCATATACATCAACCTCATAACGGTCTAGACAGTGGTAGCATGTAATAATTATATCGCTTTATAAAATGGTATCACTGTCAAAACCATTACAAATTGGTAAAAATAGAAACGACAAGGGTAAAGAGAAGAGAAAAATATCATTCCAAATGAAGTGACCCATCATGACCTTAAGATTTGTTCAGTCAAAGAAGAAACTTAGGGTACTATGGATAGTCTGGTATTCAGACCAATCCCGAGGATAATCCGACCCGAAGAACTTGGGCAGTTAGAAATATTGCATATTCCTTAAAAAAAAACATTGTAGTTGATAGAGAGATAGGCTGGGATACATAAGAGACGATTCTTTTGAAAAAGGATGCTCCCTAGAGAAATTTCCCAAATAATTTTGCAGGATAATTGGAAAAATTTAAATGTCCTAAACATATCTCAAGGACATACATATATTTACAAATTCCCACTGAAATATCCTTTGAAGTCCCAAATAGGATATCTCAATATTAAAAAAAGTTGGCAAAATTCCAAATGCTCTTCAAATAAACGCGTCTAGCTTAGAGCTTTTGAACTATCATATATATGTATATACATATACGTTTTCCCATGGTAATGGCAATTCGCGATCAATACGTGGCCCAATTGCACAAGATGAAGAAAACTTTTGGTGATTACGAATATCTATGATTCCGTGATTGGTATGAAATGAAAGAAATGACTGATATTTCCAGTTTTTGACTCTTGAGCACCTAGATCACCTAATTCAATCTTTTTCCGCGTATTGAACGCAATTTTGCCCTACAATGTAATCTAAAGTGTAAAAGAAAAGTTATATTTTTCGCGGCTGATTGCGGCAAAATCCACATGGCAGCCAGGAGGCCGGTGAGCCCTGGCAGGTAGCTTTGGTACGGGGCATCGATTTGCCAGGACGACGACTTCCGATTCGTGCGGGGGCGACGCGGGGTGCTTCTTCAATGTCGGCGTCGCGGCGGTGTCGGTGGTGGTGCGGCGTTGCTGCGCGCGGCGCAAGGTCCGCGTTAGGTACCATGCTGTTCCATGTGAATATGATGTGAAAAAGCCTTCGACAAGTCAGAGTCGCGTCAGTGTTTAATGGACTTTTTGGCTGACCAGCTAATACCAATTTGGACTTATACTGGCGTCTGAATCATCATTAACATATATGCCATAACGCAATTAAGCGGACTGATCATTCAAGACTTGGTACTCGTGATGGTCGACGTTTTTCGATATTTAGATCATATCGATCATCTTCTTTCGAATTGAGAGACCAGTTTTTCTCAATTGTACTGGTACCAGGCACTATCAACACCGTTTACAACTGTTCTAGCTGGCTGTCCATGCGACAAGCACGTTTAAAGTGTCCAGAGTGCTGGACGTACTCATGTTGAAAGTAAGGGAGGCGGTGGTGAGTAGTGGTGGTGGAGGCAGTGGTGGTGGCGACAGTGGTGGTGGTCATAGTAGTGGTGGTGATGGTAGTGGTGGTGGTTGCGCTACTCCTCCTAGTGGAGGCGCAAAATTGTGAAACAGAACAAGAAAAAGCTTGTGTAACAGAGAGAGAGACAAACTCTCTTCGGTTGAAATACTATCGTGCGGCAAACACCCCTAGTTAGAGGGTTTCGCTCAGTCTCGAACGTCCCCCACGTCAGTTTCCTCGAGTACGCGGACATGGTCTGCGTGTTCTGAGGGGTGCACAGCACTGACATATGTGAAGTTTCTTTATCGTTGTCTGGAATATGTTATAGCGTAGGAGGCGCAGTGCGGGCAGTGTATTCTTCTCGCGTGTCGTGTTGAAACTTCGAGGTCAATTTCTTTACTAACCGCATGCAGTTAATTATTTCCTTGGTTCCTTTCTTTTGCAATCTCGTTGAAATATCGCAACAATTCATTCTCTCTTTAATTTCCATTCATATTCAACTGGAGACGAATTAAAAACGCGGCGAAAGCGAAAACAACTGTAATATACGGTACCGGTACCGCTTGTCACTCTTGGGGTCATCATACTACTTCTTCTACCCGCACTCCATCAGAAGAGTGATAGTAGTGTTGAGATTGAGACGACAGAAAGAGTCAAACTTGCAAGAGCTTAATTATCATGGTGATGCCCCATAAATTACAATTCACAAAAGGAAAGGACACTGGCGGTGTCGACCGGAGTCGCTGACGAGACCAGCCATTGCTGGCCCCGCTGGTCCAGGCCATGATCGGTCCCTTCTTCCCCAGGGCCCGTATCCCACAGCAACGTCGTAGCCGATGTCAGAGCCGTCCTCGTGGCAGTGTCGTCGACGAGGACGACGACGATCGGCTCCTAGTTTTGGAGGAAGTGCCTCACGAACATTTCGAGGGATTCGCGTGCCCTTACATCGAGGAAGAGTGTATCTTTCGCCGAACTGGAAGCAAGAAGGATCGCTACCACGCCACGCGAAGACGAAGACGACGACCACCCGCTGGGCCGGCGTTGATCCTCGTGGCGACGGCTGCTGCATTCCTTGTTATTTCAGTTTCTGCGGGTAAGAACTATTTTTTAAGCTTTTTTTCATCCAACTAAAATCAATTTTCAACAAAAATTCTTGATCTATTACTGCTTTAAATACTACCAAATATATAAATTTCTTTTTCAACTAGAAGAGATTAAGGTCTAATCTCAAGAAACTAAAGCAAATGATTGGAAAAATGGATAAAGTTCTAGAATTCATTATGACGGAAAAATTATGTAAGGCGTTTCTTTTCTTGGATTTGTTCATCTCCCTCCCCTTCCAAGTCAAGTTTTGCTAAGATCCAAATAATAAAGTAGAGGATGACGTAAGCGAAGATGGAATTTTATGCAGCCCTACTATTTTTAACTGTTAATATTATAATAATCGAGAGTCATCAGTGAATACAGAAAAATAAAATAGGAAATTAAGAGAACAAAATTAAAATGTAAAATATATGAGTCATTTTACTTTCTGGCCCGGCTATTTTTCTGTTCAAGTTTCCGGCCGGGTGCGTTGTGATTTAGTAGTAGAATAAGTCGGTGTGGCTGGCCAGCGCCCGACTAATGCACCGTGACACTACTGGTTGGGTCTAGGCTAGTTGGTCTAATTAACCACCGACTTCAAGTGGGACCAACTGGTCAGGACACGATCGGATTCCCATTTGAATTTACATGTATGAAAAACTGTATTTCTTTATATTCTTAATGAACAGTTAAAACCAGTTCTTAATGTCTTATTAATCAATCAGAGCGATATATTTCAGTCTAGTCACTCGACTGACAGTCTATGTCGTGCCAGGGTAGACTCAAGACTGACTGGACAGAAATAGAGGTATCAACTTTTCTGAGTAAATGATTTAGCGAGACTTGTGTAAGACTTGTATAACTGGCAGAACTAAAATAAGCGGAAAAGCTTTCCTTTCACTTTCAGAGAAATTATCGGAAAACGATCAACGAGAGCACCGAAGAGTAAGTGAAAGCATCAATAGTAGAGTGAAAATAGTGGTTAACGACTAAAAGTTCACTGTTAAACGAAATGCCGATTAAAGAATTGAAATAAATTGAAATTTTTCAGAATCATCAGAGTTTGTGAACCTCTGTCTGTCTTGTATGGAAAAATTTTGTGGCGCTGGCGCTCGAGTGTTTCAGTCGAGTTATAAGTATAGTCTGTCTGTGATCTGCCAGAATTCAGAAGGGTGGGTTCGGTCCCATTCCAAACGCTTTTCCAGGATTCCCCTCACGGAATTCGAACCCCAACAGAAAATTTGTTAACTGGGGGAGGAAATCCTTGAAAAGAAATTGGGGATGCGTTTGGTACCACTCTGAACCATTTCCCAGACCCCCCGCCCCTAAATGAGCATGCAGTTTTCATGTTTTTTGGTGGCAGGGGATAATAGAAAAGGGGTCGAAGTACGACCAAACGAATTCGCTACTGATCAGAGGGGTGCGATTAGTGAAATTTCAACCCCTTTTTCCCCGAGGAAGACATCCTCCCTCGATGATAACATTTTCTATTAGGGGATACTAGAAAAGGGGTTCATTTGAGAATAAAAGTATCATTAAGAGGTGTGAATACCCTTGAATATAAGAATATGACCTTGAAGATGTCATTTGACCCAAGAAATACGCAATGAAGCTCATTAGTCTCGTAACCCTACAGATCGAATGTTGCCTGTCTATCCTCGAAACGTAGCTTCCTTCTTTCGTTTCAACTCGGTTCATCTACGGGTTCTTCGACTCGGATGCATGCACAAAATAAAGTGCAAAAGAAGAAAAAAGTTTAAATAAAAATGTTAAACTATTGCTGAGGTGCCCTTTGGTCATCATGAGTGACCTCCGCCCTGTGGATTTGTCCGTTAACTTAACCCCTTTTATTTTTCCGGGCTCGGGTGAGACTTAAGTGTCAGGTGGAAAAACACCTTCTCACAGTACACAGTAATTATCTCAAATGAACTAAGCGGCGTAGGGCGAAGCCTTTGAAGCAAACCGCTGATGATATACTATATGTGCTTATTGATCTACTTTACTTGTGTACGCATAATTGCACCTTATTCTACAGAAGCTTATAAATGATATGACTGAAAGCATGTTTTAATAGCTATTCTCTTCGAAAGTTTTAATTTATTTGACGTTATTAAATAATCATTCCTAGACTACAATTACATTTGCTTTTATAGCAAGTTATTGTTTTAGACGCTATAAACTGTGTATCGCGTGCGTTTTTTTAAACACTTAGTTTTTGCCTCATCTAAAATCGGCGTGCGACGATGTGCGTGACAAAATGAGTCTACCGGCAGGAAGGGACTTGGAAATATTTTGAAAGAGCGTGTGTTAATCTACACAAGTTTCGATTTTAGTCGGAAAATCCGCTCATTTGAAGTTATAAATAAATTCAATGGGACCCCCACATAATTTGAATATTTCAGTTGTAAATCATTGCTTGTCAGGAAGCCGAAACATAATGTGCTTTGATTTATCGGTACTTTTTCATGTCGGTATTCTTTATTGTCGACCTAGCTTCTCCACCAATTATTATGAATATCTATTGGTGTACTGAAAATGTCACGCGATAGTATCGCGTGTGGCTGCGAACATAGCAAAGGATAGACTTCGGTGACCTCATGTCCCCACCGTCAATCGCCTTTCCTAAAGGTTTTCCTCAGGGGTTCATCGATCGCCCCCAATCACCCGCCCCTATAGTCGAACAATTCCCTATTTTCTTAACAATAACTGCTCAACGGTACTTTTTATTACTTTTCTGTCTCTTCTCACTGTTTTCAATGAAATTTGATCGACTCTAAAATTTATAAAAGCGACCAAATAAAATATTGTTATTCGCTGATAAACTACACTAACTAAGGGATATTATCAGCATTTTTTCCCTACTCTGCTACTAGAATAGTTGTATCTACCCTATGTGAAATATTAGTTCGATGTTTCATTCGAAAAAGTCTTACGAAAAAAGGTACCCTAAAGTTATCTTGATACGAATAGATTTAGATTGACCAAATGATAAAAGAAGATTGAGATAAGGAAGGAGAGATTGAAAACGATAGATGAAATATTCTTTTAGTCAAAAAGATATATATATATATATAGAAGTAAATTGATTTGTACAGATAAGGATTGTGATGTAAGAGAAAAAATATGGAGAGATAATAAATTGAGAGATAGAAAAGTATTGACATGGGATGGGATGGAATAAATTTTGTCTATTTGTCTTTATACTTTTATCCCTTTTCATCTTCAGATCACTGAAAGTGGTTCAAGGGAATAAGTTTATTATCGTATAAATAGTAACTTTTGAAGAAATTGTTAAATGAAGACTGCGAATTCTTCAACCCATGTTGATTCATCTTTCACCCCAGATGACCTGAAATTAGGTGCAGCTGTATTTTAAATGGAAAAGCCTGTGAAATAGGGTCGAATGTACAATCGATACACCTCCTTTCGTATTAACCCCTGGGTAAATAGATATTTTGTGAGTGTGCAAGGGCACATTTGAGACCCCTGGGGTATAATGTTTCTGGCGATTCGGACAGAGGCACAGCCGCAGCCGGCCAGAGGCGCCAGGTGCTGTCATATGCGACTAATCATTGTATGAAACACTTTACTGGTGGTAAACAAAACTAACTAATTCGTCTGTTGAGTAAACAACTGTTGACAAGTTTTCATAAAAAAAGAAGAAGATGAAAAAAATTCGTATATCTTCATCATTTTCCATTATAAGGAACATTTAGACTGATTCCATATCTGTGAATAAACAACACAATAGATTTGTAAAATAAAAGAGACAAGAAGGTCTAATATACTATAAAAGTAAACTTAAAATTAAATTAACACTCGTCAATTTACCTACATAAAAATACCTATTCTAAAGACCACACCTCCTACAATTAAACTTCCCTTCGCACATAATTACTCCATTATTTTCCTTCCCTTCATTAAAAAGAAATTTAGACTCTGTAAGAACGTGAAGTAATTCTCTTTAGTCTCTTCGAGATTAAAGAAAAAAACTAGATAAGTTTTTTTTCTTAATAAGAGGGAAAAATACAAGAATTTGATTCTTGTATTTTCTTGTAAATCAATTTTGATTCCAAGAAGAAAACTGTTATTTCCACATTTTATCTCATTGCAGCTCAGCGGCATGTGACTTGCCGCAAGTGAAACGACCCTGGCCGATGAAAATGATTACTAACTATCTTGAAAATTTACTTCTCTTATATTTGCTTCCCCTCCTATCATTCTGAAATGTTACAGAAACTGTAGAATTAATTTTTCTCCATGAATAGAGCTTAAATCCGCCCGGATTCGATGCTACTGTCGCCACTCCTCACCCATCTATGATGAAAATCGATTTTCTCTTGGTTAAAGGGGATCAGTTCAAATGTGCTGTTCGTTGGAAAAATTCATTTAAGTCTTACTTTGTATTGCATACGAGTTGATTTATGAAAAGATTAAACTTAGTTATTTGATAATTAACAAAAAATAAGCCTTATTAATATATTTTCCTTGATCTTTACGATATACATACACATTTAAAATCAAAATATCAAGTTGCAAATCGTACAACGTATAGATATAAGTGAATAGAATTGAAAATTCGAAATAGTTGGTTTCAGAAATATTAAAATTGAACTTATCCTTCGTTAATCTTTCTTCATCTCTTTTTCAATATAATTCTCCACCTATGCTTTCTAATCCCTTTTCTATCAAACCCTGTCTCTCGAATTTTGAAATTTAATTTAAAAAAAAAAAAAAAAAACACGAAGCTTTTTTATATAGTAAGTAGATAGGAAAAAAAATATATTAACCATTTTACGTTCTATACAGTGATTGAGAACCTTTTCCGATTTAATCCTATTATAGGGCCATTCACACCATTCAGGGCACGCGTCAGGTATACAAGTGTGAGTGAGACAGTCTCACTACACTGACCGCAGCAATATATCATATATTAGTTTATTTACTAACTTTATCAAATTAACGTAGAATTCCTAATCATTCTAATTATTCTTATAATCATTCCTAATTATTCTTACAAATTCCGATCATTTTTATAATAGTTAAGTATAACTTTTTAAAGGCGAATAATAATGCACTAATTTCATAATTTAATGAATTTACAATATAGATTATCGTGCGAAAGTTTGACAATTCTGTTTCGCCCGGACGTGGCTACTCTCTGAAGTGATGCCACCGTATAGTCTCATTATCCGGCTCTAGAATCGTCAAACAATGTAGATTTACGATACGAATTCTTGCCATATCAAAGTAACGATGATGAATGTTTGGACATACTTAAGCTTTGAGCTTCAAATGAATATACACTACTCACAAACGTATCGGCATATTTGAACTCACCCAAGTGTCAAACTACAATACTTTTAACAAATTCAGTTTGACGTAAGTACAGATGATGCAGCTGAGAAAATACTTTTGTTGATTCGCGACTACTTTATTTTCGAGGATCTTCAATACTCGAAATAGAAATTACAAATTTATTTTCCGATTAAGAATTTATTCGAAATTCCTGGTTGATAAAGCTCACTATTAAATTTAGAAACATTTTTGATTCAAGCATCTTATCAGAAGCAAAATTATACTTTATCATTTATCCCGAATTACACATTTCTTTCGCGGAAATGTATTTAGTATAATTGAACAATCTTTTTGATACAGAAATCGTATATGATCCTGAAAGATGTTCCCATATAATTCCCAGCACAACTGATTATTACTCTGCTTTAAATGACGCCTTAAACTTAATTAATTTTGTTTCAGTGGCAGGTGCAACGAACGATAAAGAAGAAAGTTCGAGAGAAACGGTATCCAAGAACGTAGTAGACTCATTGGATATAAGGTCCAGGTTTGGGGGCGATGCTGGGGGTGTTATAGATTTGCTTGCAGCATTGCAATTGCACAACAGTACACATCAAGGCGTTACGCAGGTGCCGGGCCTTTTAAGGCTAAAACCTGCATACTACCTTCAAGGTGAGTAAATCAATCAATACAATTCAATCAATCAAACAATCTAACAAAATTCTTGGGTAATAGTTAGTTGGTTGCATCGAAAAATCTATAGAGGAGCCACACTGATATCATCGTTAATAAGTCGATGCTGTTTGATCATTGCTCATTGTGAAAACATCAATATTTTTACAGATGACAGAAGGCTATTGTCGTAATCGGCATATGGCGAACATTGATTAAAAAGAGGCCTTTTCCCCGGTTTGATATGATTATTTAATTGAGATTCTTGAAGCATAAAAGATCTGCCCTCGCATGATTCGACGGGCTTGTTGCGCATTATGACGGATTTCTTCCCCCCTTCAAGGGTGATTCATTTAGTGCACTATGGTTTTGTTTGGCGTTGATCCCATTGAGCAGGATACTCAACAACACTTTCTATGGGTTCAACAATACAACATATGGAAACTTTTCAAGTTGTAGCCGAATAAAAGCAAAGAAGTGCACTTAGCAAAAGGGTTTTAAGGATCAAACGCCCATCGAGATTATGACAGAGGAACAGTCCTATTAAAAAAATATCTGGATATCTTATCTGTTTATTGGTGCCCAGGGCACCAATAAACTGTTTCTGAAGGGCACCGTGCCCTTCAGAAAGAAAGTCTCTTGACTGCATTTTCAAAACGATTGACCGCAAGTTTAAAGCCCGGTCTTAATTCACCCAATAAGATCAAGGCTATCAACACATGTACAGTCCCGCTCGTAACATACTTCTTCGGGCTCATCAAATGCTCCACACCGATCTTGATGTCATTAATCATCGTATGAGCAGATAATCTTGACAATTTGTATAGAGGGCAGGGACGAGTTGGGCGTTCAGCGGGTCTGTGAATTTTAGATTGTACAACTCTGAGACTATTTTAACATCAAGAAGGACATTGCACTCTACAGTATCTACAGAAAAGGTAATTAATTACTCCCTGCACCGACAGCATCCCGAAATATAAGATCAACCCAACATTATTAATGAAGCTACTTTATGACTGAAGGAAGACGACCTCTCTCAAATATTAACAATTCCAGGATTAGTAACGGAAAGACACAAAAGAATATTCTCCCGCAGAATTTGAATATCAAATGTTGCTTAGGTAATTTTGTGCTGAGGAACGCTGACTCAGATTCAAATGCATGTGAAGTCTAACTTTACAAGGGAAGATATTAATGCAGAGCATAAATTAATGCATCGATAGGCGCGTTGTTGGTAGGGGACTGCCAGCCAATCAGAAATTGAGGGTCAATATAATCTCGTCCTCAAACAGTTATAAGGACGAGCGCCAGAAAACGTCATTGATGGTCCATGATGAGTCACAAGTTCTTTTCTTCCAACTCAGAAATTGGAATTATGTCCTCGACAACTTTTCATGCCTTTAGTTTCTAAAATTCATCTAATTGATTTTCATTTATAACATTAAAAAAAAATACCTTTTTTAGAAAATATAGTTTATATTAATATTATTGTTCCAGGTGAGGAGAGAGAGCTTCGACTGAGCGAGAAAAATTTTCAAAGAGCAGCCTCACTTCTCCGGCGGGCTCCGGAATTCACAATGGTTGCTATTTTACGGCAAGAAGAAGCAAATTCTGGAACAATAATTGCCTTTTCCCAAGCAAACAATAGGTAAACATTTCGAAACTATTCATCAAAACGGAGCTTGCATAAACCATATGGCATAACTTTTTAAATTTTTTGAAAAATCAAAAATTCAAATTTTAGCTAAAAAAAGCGAGTCAAATCGCGTGGTCTTTTACTGAACCATCCCTCCTCCAAAGAAAATAAACCATGTGGTTTATGCAAGCTCTCTAACTTATTGAACCACTTATGAAACTGATATGTAACAGGAAGGTCTAATTATGGTTGTAGCGTCAACTTATCATTAATGGGGTTGGTTATACAACAGTTATTATCCGTTTAATAACATTTAATACGAAGTGTTAGGCTTCTAAAATATTTCTAATTCCGGTTGTTTGCCGATCATTGAAGGGGAGAGTCATATAGACGAGTATTCTAGGGTTGAACGATATTCAGCCTAATGACTGTCGTCTCCACAAGATTCAGATTTATTATGAAAAGCTCTCTCAATCCGGTCAAGAAGAAGAAGAAGAAGGCCATCAACACTGACCTTGAAAGGATTAACAGAACTATCCACATCGAGACAATCAAACTATTCCAAATTATGCCTGTACCATGTCATTGACAAAGTTAATATCAATGGTAATCAGAAAGAAGTTTCAATCCTACGATTGGATATTTGAACAGACACTTTCATGACTTGAATAATTTAAAAAGCAAGAGAAGGTGCAGTTCAGCAAAGAAATCCATAAATGCTGACATCCTGCAAACGGAAGACACTTTATTCACCGTAAAAACTGTAACCATATTCAGTTTTTTTTTAGACACACACACACACACACATAAACCAGCAACTTTAGATTCTTTCCAGGTGGACATATATTGGTTTGCCTCGTAATAGAACATTATAAAAATAGAATTGTTTAAGATAATAATCATTTTATGGGACCTTCCTGAATACGCAAATTTTGAATTGGGCGAAAGCCACCAAAGATGTATAATAGATTTCTCTTATTAAGTTTCAAAGAAAAAAACATGGATCCCAATTCGGTATTTTTACATTCAGGTACCTGGAGCTGCAGAGCAGCGGTCGCAAAGACGAACTGCGACTTCATTACGTGTCACGTAGAGATGGCATCGTTCATGTCGAAGAATTTCCTTTTCGATTAGCTGACGGAGCGTGGCATAAGGTCGCCCTTAGCTTAAGTGACTCGCAGGTCGAGTTGATGGTCGACTGCCATCCAATCTACAGGCGCTTCTTGAGGCCAGGTCCTCCCGATACGAACTTCACCCTGCCTTTTCTGCAACTTTGGGTAGGCCAAAGGAACGCGAAGCATTTTCTATTTAAGGTGCGATTAAAAATTTCCTTCTATCCTTAACCCTTTGACGACCGCAGTTAAAACAGAAATATAGATTTAACAATAAAGGAAAATGTGGAATTTCCCTATATCTAACGACCCATCAAAGGAAAAAAAGATCTAGCATGAGAATTTTCAACTAAAAATTCTAAAATTTTGTCGTCAAAGGGTTAAAAGAACATGCAAATTTATTGTAATATTGAATTTATAAAGTTAAAATAATATATAAAGATTAATATTTCTTCAGGAACAACTCGGAATTAATGTCTAACATAAACATTGGGAGATGTATAACCAAATTTTATTTTAAATTCTATAAAACTATTATGCAGCAGTATTTATATTGTTGTGCTTGGAAAGTCCTGTATTAAATATTTTTCTTCTGGCTAACTGTATTTCTCTATAGTACGTGGAAATATTCCCGGGAATACGAACAAAGATGTAACGGGACTCCCAAAAGGGAATTCAAAATTCGTCAAGCATGGCTGATGAATTGCAATAAAAGAACACCTGTAATTAACTCGTGACGCAGAAGCTTCGTTTTTTTTTTAAATGCAGCTACTTTACCCTTGGACATAAGGACCATTCATCTTGTGATAGATGAAACTGGTTAGAAATATCAGCAAACTCATAGATCCGAAGATATTATAGTTGCTGGCAATCCCTATAAAATTTTTCCGGATAACTATACAAAATCCCAGTGTACAGGGTAAAAATTTCTTCTAAATGCATATTGTGAAGTCTCTTTAGATTCCATTATTGCATTAATTTCTGCTATTCTTCCAAAATTCGACGGATGTGTTACGTTGTCTTTAGACTGAGGCAATTTTTGAAGTTAGTTCTTTTTCAGAAGTCAAGCAATTTCTCTTTCAACAGTTTTTATATATTCGTGAATGAAGGCAGTGACTTCCTCTTATTTAGATTCTAAATAGGTGAATTTAGTTGGTTAGAGCTTTAGTTTTCACTCCTTGCTTTCTTAAGCTTCATATAAAGTGTCCGATGAAAATTCTGATATTTTAAAAATAAAACCTTCCCAAATTTGTTTAAAAATTACTCAAGAGAACTATTTTGATCGAATTGGTCAAAAAAAGGCGCCGTCAGGGCTCATTGCAATAACTACAATAGATTATTATTCGATAACTCATTTCGGATTTTTATACGCACTGATAGAATATTATCAATAAAATTTTACTATTTTGTCAAGAGAGAAGGAGTATTCTTATAGTTGAAATAGATGAGTTATTTATCAAAAATTATTAAATATAAATAGGTATAAGATATTCGTTTATAATACAATATTCATAATAATTGCTTATTTACGGAATAAATAATGCATTTATTCTGCAAACTTGTTCAGTTTCAAAAATTGAGTTAGCTGCCGCTTAAAGAGCACGAAAAATTTGAAATTGTCGGATCACCTTTGAGTGGAAGTGGTGCCTGTTTTTTTTTTTTTAAACAAATGTTCAATTTTGACTGTTGATTATGATCCAGTAATATGCCATTATTTATAGCAAATTTTAGTTTTAAAGAATGGTTTATCAATTAGGTTTTGCTTCCAATATTTAATATAAATTTGATTGATCTGGCATTTCACGAACAGTTAGAACTGATCGTAATTGATTAAAAAAAAATTTAAGTTTTGCCACAGATTATTAATGAATAAGGCGTTGTGAATGCTTAGACAGTTCACTTTATTTTCAAAATCAACTTAGCTATTTTATTAAACTCTTCTACGTTCGTGGGTAGAAGGAAGGTGAATTTCAGATGGAATTGATAGTCATTATTTATAACAAATGTTAATTGTTAATAATACTTTATTAGTCGGGGATATTCTTTTAATATTTTACGACTTACAGTCTGTTTAAGAAAATGAGTGAATTATTTTTTTCTAACGGCCAGAAGTTAAAAATTGAGAGCTCATCTTCGGGTTGAAGTGCTAGCTTATTTTTACAACTAATGTTAACTTTTAACAAATGTTTATTAATCGGGGATGTGCTTTAAACATTTTGGGCTACTTAGTCTTTCAAAAAAATCGAATTAGATATTTCTTAACACTTTCATGCTAGCGGGTAATTAGTGAGTTATTTTCAGTTGGTACTGCTGCCTGTTACTTATAGTAAATGTTAAATAATAACCATTTTATATTAATCAAAGATTAGTATTCAATATTTTAACATTTGTTGTGAATAATAGCCAGCAGTCCGACTCAAAAATTACTTGCAATACACCCTCACGTGTCGGTATTTAAGAAAATACCTGATTCGACCTTTTCAACTAAATAAATAGTCTAAATAATTAAAACCACATTGTAGATCCATACAACATTGTCAAAATTGAACATTTGTCATAATTTATAGCTTCCACGCGTGTAAAAAAAATATCTAATTTCAGTTTTAAACCCAACAAAGTTGCGTGAAATATTCTAAGTTTATCACTAAATTATAAACAATTGTCGAAAGTTAACATTTGTTGTAAATAATAGGTAGTAGCTCAACCTGAAAGCCAGCTGCCTGCTTCTCAGCGAACAAGAGCGAAAGCGGGAGCTCAATCGTTCAGCGTCCTGGACGCCTACTAACTCCCAGCTCATATAAGTGGCTTTCTCAGGTGTCAGAATGAACATCCTCACGAGTTATATGCTGCTTCATAACTCTCCAAGAACTTTCAATATTTTGGGTGAGTGTCTGTAGTTATAAATTGGTTGATGTCATCGCAGAGGGGGGAATTTTTCACTAAAACAAATCTATGGGTTCAAATGACAAGGAACTAATTTTTAGTGTCACTATGACACGTTTTACTTCAGAAGTACGGATCAAAGGTTTTACTTTGGGAGTTGTCTTTGACATGTAATAAATTCAAAGAGAGAAAGAAAGAGCGAGCGAGAGAGAGAGAGAGAGAAAGAGAGCACAAGGTGTACTTATTATAATTTATATAGGATTTAAAAACTTCCCAGGGTTACCATCAACCTTGAAGTCGATTCCATCTTCCATCCGAAACTCCCGAAATAGAACCTTTCCATCTGGACTTCTCAAATCAAACTTTCCAAGTGACACCAAAACGTATTCACTTCTTGTCTTCTGTACTCACTCAAATATAATATCGTATAAGATGAATTGCTTTTAATTTGAAAACAAATTGTCTAATCATATTGATAAAAATGAGCCAATCGAACCGGTATTTTGACACGATTAGCTTCCCCTCCATGTTGCAAAAACATTTATCGGTACGACTAGCGACTTCCATGCAAAAGTCAAAGCTGAAGTGCACTTTATCTACAGTAAGACTCAATTAATCCTAATTTAATGTTAATCCGAATTTAAAGTTATTCCGAATTAGTTTTTACCTAAAAATATATGCGCAGTCTAAAGTTCGAAAAAAGGCACATCCCTGGTATTAGCACTTAAGGTCGCAGCAACCTTGAATCGCAAGGTGAAATTAGTAAAAATGGTGTTAAATTTGTTTAATTATATAAAGTAGATGGCTCGCGCCTATAAAGGCTAGTTAAATCTACATATTACTTCAAATAAGATAAAATATAACGATCAATAATAAACCCTGTAAAGGACAAAAACAACTCCTATCACCAGTCAATAACAACCCCTATAGCAAAAGGACTATAACAACGCTTTGCAGAGATGAATAAAAACTTGTAGCAACAATCACTAATAACCCTCAGCATTGGACAATAACAAACTCTATCAATGGATAATAGCAATTTTAGAAACGGACAGAAAAAGCATCGAAAGATGCTACCAAAAGCGATAATTAAAGATAACACTGCAATTCATTTTTTATACGTAATTTACATTCAGGTGGAAGTCGAAATGGCGATTACCTACGTAAGTCGCCCTTATTGTGAATACTACTGAAAATGAATGCCACTCAATTGATAGATTATTAATAATCTGTGGTAATGAAGATTAGAAACTTTTAATATAGAAATAAAAATGCAGTCTTTTCATGTGATCTTTTTTTGTTGCAGGGCGCTTTACAGGAAGTTAGATTGATAGCAGGACCTCACGGCTATTTATCGCAATGTCCACAGCTCGACTCGTCTTGTCCAACGTGTGGTCAATTTTCTATACTACAGAATACAGTTGATGAATTATTACATAATCTAAACGTGTTGACTCTTAGGGTGAGTGTTTATCATGTATTGAAATATTCACTATAACTGATCAAAGTAGAAATTACGAGGTAATTAACTTAGGAAAAGATAGAAACCACTTTAAATCAACATTATCAAATGTAATGATCGATAACAACCCCTAGCATCGGTCAATAAAAACCTTATAGGAGCGGTCAGTAGGAACCCCTAGCAACAATCAATATCAAGCGTTAGCAACGGTCAATACCAACAGAAGATGTTACTACATTTATAAAGATTTTATCCATCGGGCTGCATGATTTCAAATGCACTTGGTTCAAAATTCATTACACTTTTTCATCAACGTCCTTCTTTCAGCTAGCTGCTGCAGAGTTTAGAATAAACAAATTGGAAGAGTGTGAGTGCCAAAAATCTTGTAGGTCCAACGGAACAGTTCACGCTGACGGTGCTACATGGAGAAAAGGATGTCTGCACTGTTCTTGCGTTCATGGAGAAATCGAATGTAGATCAACGCCTTGTGCTCCAGTATTCTGCAAGCATCCGGAGGTGCCTGACGGGCAATGCTGCCCAGTATGCCTAAGTAATTACAGTACTATATGCATCATTCACTCATTTGGATACATCATTTGGACCAAAAATGAAAGATCTTTTGCTTTCCTTCTTGTTACAGAACAGTGCTATTTAAAAGGTGTGATATATGACCATGGCGAGAAGATATCACCAAAGCCATGTGTATCATGTAAATGTAAAGACGGTATCTTTACTTGCACAAGATACGACGCCCTAACCGATTGCCCACCATTGCCTTGTCCGTTGAACGAGCAGATCAGCGTTGCCGAAGAATGTTGCAAATTTTGTCAAGGTATGATCTAGTGTCAACCTCCATTAATTATTTAAGTTTTATAAAACATTGTCTTATAACAAGATACTAATCTTTAACACAGGTTCCACTTAACTCTGATAATCTCTAATTACTAATATTCATTTAACCATTTATCATTTTGCATGGCTAACCTAAACTAACCAGGAGTGGATTACTGCTCTAAGGGACACAATTGTCATACAAATGCCACTTGCCTGAATCTCCAGACGACTTACGCCTGCCACTGTCATATTGGTTTCCAAGGAGATGGTGTAAACTGTCACGGTATCTAACTCATTATATTCATACTCAATGTTTAATGATTTACTTTACTACATACTTCGGTAGAGTTATTATACCCTGAAGAATTTAGAAGCATTAGAATACCGCACGAAATCGAAAACCGTATCATAAATAAAATTCTTGTCTGATGTTATATCGATCGGTTACATGGTATGTTAGCCTACTTTCAGCATATCCTTAGTTCCTATTCATTCTCACTGTTATATTTCCACAGCTATCCCTGTACTTTAATCGCTCTTTTATATGTGCCCTAATATTCACTAAACATACAATCTGTATTAACTAAAACTCAAACACTATACTTTATTTTTCCTTTTTAAATACAGACGTAGATGAATGCAAGCAAGAGGGCGGTTCAGAGGGTCATCACTGCAATGCTAATACTAAATGTGTTAATAACATCGGATCCTACACATGTGAATGTCTTCCGGGTTATTATAGATTGGACAAGTATAATTGTGCCGAACTAGACGAGTGTGTAACCGGTCATCATTCTTGCCATGAACATGCGACCTGCGTGAATACAGTCGGAAGTTACTACTGCATTTGCAATAAAGGATATTCCGGGGATGGCTATTTCTGTAAACGTAAGATCAATTTTCAGGAACTATTATTCAATTTATCAAAGTTAGATCAATTTAATTCTAGATAAATCTAGATAAATCTAATCTGTACTTATTCTATTCAGCGATTTGCAATCAAACTTGCCATAATGGTGGCGAATGCGTGGCACCTGGAGTATGTTCCTGTCGCCGCGGTTTCATCGGCAGTAGCTGCGAGTTAGATTTAGACGAGTGTGCCAGCGATCTACACAGATGTCACACAACTTCAATGTGTTTCAATATGCCAGGCTGGTATTACTGTCGCTGCAAACCTGGCTACAGAAGTGCTCTTCATGTCAGTACCCAAGGTACTCACTGTTTAGATATCGACGAATGCAGCGATCAAAGTACTGAACGAAGGCACACCTGTCACCCTAGTGCCAAATGTGTCAACAACGAAGGAGGCTATCAATGTATCTGTCCTCAAACTCAAGGCCAAGAAGTTGAAGAATGTAGACTTAGTGAGTATTTTCCCAATATTCTTCCTTTGCAAGAAAACAAAAAAGATCCATCAGCTACATCCAGGGGAATCATTCTTCTTTTTAATGTTACAGGTTGTTTGTTTGAAGGAAGAGAAGTTAATAATGGCGAGATAATAGTGCCTGCCGGCAATCCTTGCACAAGATGTACATGCAAGGATGGCGTTGTTACATGCAGTGAACCAATTTGCGATTGCAACGAATCGAAAAGTGAACGGGATAAATGTTGTCCACAATGTAATCCTGCAGCTTCTTGTAGGCATCAAGAACTTCGGCATCTTGTCTTTAGAAGTGGAGAGCGTTGGATATATCAGTGTCAAACATGCGAGTGTTTGGTAAGAAGATCTCACTAATACATATCAAAACCTTCACTAATTTGCGAACCTTGCACTTTTCACGTTCAATCTATACTTTCAGTATGGTGAGATAGACTGCTGGAAAATAGAATGCCCACCGGTCACCTGTGCGAAACCGGTGACAGAGGATGGAGATTGTTGTCCTAGATGTGAGGATGATCCATGTGCCAGAGAAAAATCGATAAATGGCAGCAGTGTTAAAATTTCTAGTCAGCCTCAACCCTGTAGTTACTCGGGAATCATGCATGACAGTGGAAGTTCATGGCAGGATCCCTACGACAAGTGCACCACATGTGACTGCAAGGTAAGAGACATTGAGATGTTCGAAAATCATAGTTGTTCAGCACAGAACATAGAGGATTTTTAATATCATATTGAGAAGAGGAATCATTATATAAATATACAAAATTGGATATATAATGAAATGGGTATTGCATGGGAGACGCGGGTTTATAAATCAGGATTCGGTATAATTGCATGGAAAATACACATCAAAAAGGTTTAAGCAGTTCGTTGAAATACTGCAGAAAAAAAATTGTATAAGCCACCCTTTCATAATTAAAAACAGGCTCATTTCCCTAAGTTAAACCATTCGGATTATTAAGGCGTTCCACTTGTACAGAGAGTTTCACGAATTTAATATTTCGTCTAAACGAATGAATTCTTTTCGTTACTAAATGAATTAGTAGAAAATTATCAGGGATTAATAGACACCGTCAAAAATGTAAAGTGAAATATTCAATCATTTATACGAAATATTACAGTCGTGAAGCTTATCCCTGTGGATGATCACTTGGTACTGAGTTCGGCTAGGTGCAAAGCAGTATAAAACTGTCATTTACATAACACGGAGTACACAATGTTCTATCGGTACTACGGATTACCGTTAAAAATGAGCTTAATTTCGAATTTTCGACTAGACGACGAGAGATGTCGAAAAAAATGTACGAAGAACAATTCTGCTGCCTTGATTTTTCAATTTTTTAAAATTAAAAGCACGTATATTCGTTGGCTGAAACCAGAACCATTAGTCATAGAAGTTTAAATAAAGATACTGATCTACTTTCCGAAATCATAGAAAAGGAAAAAAAGTCCACAGGAAAGTTCGATTAGAAGATTCATCTGAAGATTATTATGCCATTAGATGTTCACAAAAAACGCTTTTTCTGACTCAGGGTGTATATCAAAAGTAGCTTAGCTTTTTATTTGCTTTTGCCCTCTTCTTTGAGAAGAATTGATTATTTTCAACACAAATATCCGACTCGGTGTGAAAATAGTGAAAAATGTGGAAAAGGATTAATTTCAAGCAGATGTTGCTATTTGCACTAGCGTTGTTAACACTTTCAAGTGTCAAACACGTTTTTTTCAATATGAAAATTGTTAATTTTGAGTCAACTTCAATTTCAACTTGATATTATTATTTGAACTGTTTCAAACAATTTAAAATTATTAAAAGAATGTTAACACAAGCCTAATTAAGGCTGTTGCAAAGCGTATATGAAAATGGTATCATATGTATATAGTAACATATATGTATGTGACCTAAATTTCAAAATCATACCATTTTTGTATAAACCGCTCTGAAGAGCCATAATTATAACTTGAAAAATCTCTGTACGCTCTACATGTGCATGATAATTAAGTCCGTTTCGGCATGTAAAAATAGACACAAACTTTTGCTGTTATTAATATCCTGAATTCCGAATATAGAATTTTTCAATCTACCCTATACTATTCTACACTATCATTACATAATTTCTCTTTTTTGGGGTCACACGATCTATGGATGGCTCCATAAAACTTAAAACATTACCCCGGGTAAAAGACTCCCGAGTTATTAAGATGGTCTTTTTGTTTGACTTTTTTCTCGAGACATTAGCATGATCGAAACATAAAGACTACGCATGCTTCGATTCGGCCGTGCATGGATCGCTGGTATTATTACATGCTTCTTCATTACAACATTTAACCTTTATTAATCTTTGGTGAACACTCCGATCTTAACGATCCCGGTATGGCTATAAAGAAAACACGGGTTAATCGCTAATGTAAGTAGAACTTTACAAGAAAAAAAGACATTTTTTCAGTTTTCTTACTGAATAACGTTTAAGACCTTCCTCAATATTTCTAACATTCGTTCACAACATTTATCCCTAAACATTCTTTCCGTTGAAAACTCTCAGCTTGATTAAAAATTAGGCCAAGAGAATGACTACTCGGTAAATTCCGCTTGAATACACGGTCTTTCAACTACTATTCGGGGGCCTACTTTAAATGGTCTTTACCGAGTTGTTAGTCTAATGGCCTCAATTCATAAAGTGATAAGGAAGTTTTCGAAATATTCTTAGACTTTGTATTATTAAAAAAATGTCTTTTGCCTAGCTTCATTTTGCACAAAATATACCACACTCAAATTTTTTTCTCAATAAACAGTGAATACAATGAATACACAATCAAATAGGAAAAAAATGAGAAGTTGAAATAAGTATTTAGATCTTCAATAGTACAGGGTCTAAAAATACGAGATATTAATCAGCAGTACATTCTCTCATGACCCTAACTGTGCTTAACATTGATAACACTGTTTTTTAAAGAAACTAACTAATCAACCTAACCATGGATATCCTTGCAGGTGCCGTACTGCGCCCAATTGGTGAGCAATAGCGCGTGTTGTGTGCATCGGTAATCACGTCACTTCTACCTCACCTATATATACATGCTTTTTTAATTTTTAATTAATTCGGCTCGAGTTCTTTATAGCTTTGCTTGCATAATGTCCACTACTACATATACATACTATTGTTAACCCATTAACGGACAGATGATTAATGACCCATACGTTCATCAAACTTGTATTCGTATATATGCTGTGTCATTAATTCTGTTAATTGAGTTATCGCCTTTAGTATTTGCGAAACTGCGGTGATTGAACTACAATATTTGAAACGCTGAATTTCCCGGTGCAGGTCGCCGACTTCTTTTGTACATTTTTTTAAAATACAGTATGAATTGATCTTAATGTTTCTTTTTAATAATAAGATTCCAATCAGTAATATTACAGAATTGCGACTTTACTCTTTACTGATTGTCTTTCATGAAAATAACAAGAAATAAATTATGAAATAAATTATGAATAAATTCTGATTTTTAAAAAACTTAAACTGATAAAACCGTGATTCTACAATGTATTACCTAAACTATTACTTTCCGTAGAAATAATTTTTTATTCTACTTTATTCATATATTTTTTATCATTTTCTATAAGAATACGAAAAAACATAGTTGTGGCCGTTAATGGGTTAAGAATAATTAATAAAGATTAAATCATTTTGACCAAATACCATTGCTGTAGCACAGTAATACGTGTAGAAATCGAAAAAAAATTAATTTTGCATCGGGTTTCGTAAAAAAAAGACAAAAAATTATGAGAAAAAACCGGGTTGCCTAAATTTGTTCATTTGGTAAGAAACACACAGAAAAAAAATAATATACCGATAAATGGATCGGGTTCGTTTCTCTGATTCTCAGATTATCTTAATTTTCACTTTAGAATTTTATTTAAAAAATTTCGTGTTTGGGGGCTGAAGGGTAGTTAGGTAAAAGTTACAGTTCAATCCGATAATCAGTGAACCTAATCCAAACGTAACAGTAACGTTTATAAATTCTTTACTTGCAGCATTTGATCAAATATAGGAGTGCAATTTAACTCTGAATTAAATGAACGATCAACCAAATTCTGAAGGGGTCATATTGGTTTGAAATTATAAAAATGAGTATCTTTTAGAAGAAATTGCGAATAAAGTAACAAATGGATTGACAATATTTGAAAAAAAAAAAATTGGCCAAAGACTTTCTCACTATTTGGGAAACTAGCATTTTATATACATAGTTTTCTTCCAATGTTTTCTGTACACTTTCTTGTTACGCAAAGCAAACCATCTGAACATGTATTTTAATTATTTTTTAGGTCCATTTTTCACTTTATTCACAATCCTTTTCATCTGCATGTTGCTATCAGCTATTTGCATGTTTCTATACAGTTTCCACTTGCATCAAACATTGTATATACTTAGTACACGAGCACGATTTTCTCGTTTAGACTCATACACAGATTTTCAAATATATGGAGGATTCTATTTCAAGTGAAAGCAACTACAATATTAACCGTGGGCCCGTGGAGTATTTCGCTATGGAAATCAAATTACGCTAACTATATATCGACCTTAGAATCCTCCATGTATGGAAAATTACTTGTTTGATTCATATGTACACAGATTGCACCATCTGTCACTCTTTTTCTTTCGTGGTCCTTTCCTTCAGTACAAACTTTAAAAGCCTTGTGAGAAAAGTGCAATGATATAGTAAATATATATATGGATTTATATATCGCGTTTTTTTAATAATCCTGAAGTTCATTTCACTTTATCACCTCCATCGATATATATATAAATATTCACAGCACTGGGACCGCTCATTCCGGAGGATGTGCACTATTATCTAAATATATAGCTATAGATATCAGAATGTTAATAATGCTTTGATCCAAAAAAGAATGCACACGTCACTAAGTTTTATAACTTTTAGTAATAACAATTACTTGTACTAATCGAACTTCGAAACTGTGTACGCTTTGCAAGAGAAATAAAATGAGCTGAATTCTTGGCAGCCTAAGTAGCCAGTCCCAGACATGCGAGCATTAAGAACTTTATACAACACTTCACTTTAAAATTGATCAATTTTTACAATGCTTTAAAAATCGAGCAGAGTATCTTGATTTTATAAATCATTATAAAAATTTGATTAATTTTGAGATCGATTGTACGTAGAATATATTTTTAAATTCACCATTCATTTTAGCAAAAGGGAGACACATGCAGCCAGAACGTTGAAGGCCCGAATTCAATTACCACTCACGTCGTTTCGTGCTAACCCGATTTTTTCTGTTTCAGCTTATAATGTAATTTATATTTTAAACTATTTAGGTAACTATATTGAGGGTAAGTGTATAATTTAAAATAAGTACCGAACGAGATTACACGATACCTATTTGCAAGAGTAAGAACAAGTTTTTATTTCTCTCAGTCTGGGACTCACTACTAGACTAGTTTGGAAATCGCCTTTGTTCCAGTTTCGAGGCATTTCAATAGTAAAAAAATAGCAGAAATTATGAAAATTATTATTAGTGTATTTGTGACCATTGTCTCACTTTAGCCCGTCACAATGAGAGGTCCAGTACTGTAAATCGATGATCACTTATTTTCTCTATGTAGGAAGCGGACACTTAAAAGAAAGGGTAATATTTATGTTTTTATTTAAGTTTTGTTTTTCGCACAATATTCTTATCATTTAAAATGCAATATAAAATATAGAAACACCAAAAAATTGTTTTAATCTTGTGGATATTCACGAGACTGCGATACTGATGGAAAATATGAGCATATATTACCTATACCACAAATTAAAGGATAATGAAGAGAGTTTTTTTTTGGTGAAATTTCCTGCGGTAGTGCGCATTTACAAATTAGGCCATTTTTGTACACACCGACCCAACAGCCTTAAAAGAATTTCAAAGTGGACCTAAGCTAAGTTTTCCCTACTCCCGCACATTAGAAATCTGCAATAATATTTCCTATACATACTAGGTTCCCCATTTGTTTTATTTATATGTATATGTAACTTTCATAGTCTATTAAAAAAAAATTCAAGGTAACTATACGAAATTTCCAACTGAAGGCGTTTTAAATCTTCTTTGTAAACTCTTGAGTTTAGAGTCAGTATTTTAGTTTAGTAAATATTTTGTTTAATTTATTCCGCACTACAATTCTTGCATGTTAATCGCACGCATCTATTACAGAAAGAAATTATTTAAAAAGGAAAAAAGAAAGGGTTAAAAAGGAACAAATATTAAAATACATAGCAGTCATGAATCGTCCATTGTTGGACAATTTTGTTTTAGACTAGGTGATGTCTGGAATAGAGAAGAAGAGATTGATAGCCTGATATATAAGGAATAATTTCAAACTTAGAAATTTTATCTGTTTCCATTGAAGGCTTGAAGAGTGTTGGATTGGTGCACAAAAAATGGTCGTAGTTTGGAAATATGCTATCTTTCGACGCGTGAATGCATTTCAGACTTTGAATGAAAAACTTATTTGGGGAAAGAAATCGCAAAAATATCAGTTTTTCTGAACCAAAGTCAAAAACCGAAATCCTATTTTAATATATTTACAGAAACTGTCGGTTTAAATCTCCCTCAAAAAGAGTTATTTGTATCCATAGAAATTATAAAAATGATTTCCCAAATATATAATGTATAGCCGGGAAACATCAAATATAAAATGTGATGTGATTAATCCTCTCTGAATTTTTCTATATCTATGCTGTACAAATTTCCTGCTGGTAAGTATAAATACTTTAATTATATATCCTCTTTCTACACATATCTATTTTTTTTTCTTTTGCAATTTGCAATCACCCATATCTTTTTGAAACCCAGTCTATTTATCCAAATCTAGTCTTCTATGACCAACGGTTCTGGGTGTAATCGGTAAAAGTATTTTAAAATAAAACGAATAAATTTACGAAAAATAAAATAATAGTAGGGTTTTTATTTAATTAAATTGAAACTTAATATTTTGATTTTGATATTGATATAACGGCATTTAATATTATGTCGCATACGGAAGAAACTCTCATTTCGCATGATTTTAGTATAGACCAGATGAAGAGCTGTAGTCGAAGTTAGCGCAATCCTGAAAGATTTTCATCTGGCATCTTAATTCTAAAATGTGAGTTAATTTCTCATTTATTGTACAATTTTCAAATTTCTTGGCTAACAAGAAAAACAATAAAAAATTCTGCTTTCAGTTATTTCAATTGTCACAGCTAATTAACATAACAATTTGTTTCAGGAACTGCAAAAATATAAATTTCAACAATAGCAGATAAACAATATTGATAGGATTAATGAAGACAAGTTTTTCTTTTGAAGCTGAAACTAGTTTGATTACCAAACTAGATCTAGAAATCTAACTAGAATCTAACTAACTAGATCAAACTAGAAATTTTAATCAAGGAATTTTTGAGAGAAGAGAGCAGAGGAAGTAAAAAAAGGTACGGAAACAAAAAAAAAACAGATATAGGAGAATGATTATAAAACTTAAAAGAAACTGATAGATACGTACGTAAATGTACAAAATATATTCTTATAAAATAGAAAAAGTTAAAACTAGACATAATCAGAGAAAATAACAGATAGAAGGAAAAGGAAGAATATTGAGAATCAAAACGAAGAAATAAAAGTTGCAAAAATTCACAGGAAGTTCACAGACTATAAAAAGATTAGAAGAGGCAGTGTCAAGGCATAAGACTTCTGCAACTCAATGATGAAAGAATTTTTATAATATCAAAAAATTAAAATAACAAACACTTATGCCAAAATGTCTAAGAAGAGTTTGTCTATATATTATAGGTAAATAATAGAGAAATCTCAAAGATTTTCCAAATGCCCCATAACGAGATTTTCTACTCTTACGGAGTCATTGAAAATGACTGATAAACAAAACAAAAGAAGAAAGACTGAAAAAATACTCGAATTAAATACCTTACAGAATAACAAATTCAAGTCTTTTAGATACATTTAGGTTTAAATTCCGGCGACGATACATGCAAAATTGTATTTCACATATGTACCTATATTAAACACGATATTTATATACTAATTATAAAAAAAAATTGTAATATAAGTGCGCAAACAAACATTATTATTGTCAGTTTTCATTTAAAAATCAATTAAAATCATTCACTTGTTTTTGTGACGATTTACTTCATCTATACCTATATCACACATGATCGCATATTAATACAAAAGGTAGCGAATTTCCAAACTACAACAATTTTTCGTACCCCGTTCAAACGCCCTTAAGCATAACTCACTAATTAAATCACATTCTCATAAACATTAAACGTGACTTAAATTATTATAATATAACCAAATATTATTGACAAAAAAAGAAAAAAGACAACGATATTGTTTCTTAGAAACAGTAACAAAAACTTGCTAAATAATCCGTTTTACAATTTGCCTGTAATTTATTATTATTTTTTGTTTTACGTCTACGAAATTATTTTCCACATTTTTTGCAATTTTGGGAACATTGAAGATATGATTTTTTTTAATCAAATAGGTAGTACTAATTTCGCGAATATATAACTCATATTCTTCCAACAAGTGTCATATTTCCAAGAGAAAATATATAAACATTGTATATAAAGCAGAGAATAAAGTATGTGTTATTTTATTATATGAAAATATTCTCCATCAGAATCGTTTTGTAAAATTTGGTTTTAGAACCTCATCATATAAGGACGATTACATAGTATGAAAATTCATTATCTTTTTGCTTTAAAAGTCAAAGATTCAATAAGAAAATGAAATACAGAACATTAATTCTAAAGATTATGCTCTTATATGTAGGAATTTGATTTGACTAAATTGTATAACTTCCGATATTGCCTATACATCATCAGCGCACAATAATGTAACTTACTACGAAACTTTTGCCAAAAAAAAGAGGAAGAAAAACATATGCAAAATTCTTTCATAGTAACACTTTAGCGACGTGAACCTACAATGTATAAATAAATACGATTGTTTCCGCCTAATAACAATATTACTTAAAGCTGACTACCAGGTGAAAAATTGCCCCAGTTTAACGAAGCTACGTTTACAAAAGTTGAATAATCTTCATAAAATAATGAATCACATACTATGTAGACACGTTATATGCTTTATGCTGATTTACTGCCATGAGTTCTTTTTATATACGATGAAAAATTTGGTCTCTTATTAATTACTGTCTCTATAAAATATGGAAATATGGTACTCCTATTGACACTAAAAGAACAGAATAACAGATATAAAATCAAGAGCTTCTAGATAGAGCCTGATTAAAAGTAGCCTTAAAGATCGAAAATTACATCTCTTTTTAGGAATAAATTGTGGAACTATTAAAGGCATAGAAACTTTATACTTGCTAGAAACAATATACTTGATCTATATGGAACGAAATCTTCAGGGTCGGTGTTTGTATATAAAAAAATTATTTTTGAAGGGTAATTTATGCAATCGCCTGTCATTTTTATATTTCAACGGTTGCTAAAACGGATCTGCGTAATTTACTCGCGTCCTTTTGGCAGCCGTAGACAATATATTATTCTAACAGGATAAACTATAATTACAACATTTCGTTTAGATCCCAGGACCACGTCAGGCTTCGGACATTGGCCGAAGGCACAATGTCCTTGCAAAGACTGTGCCCGATTCTCATCCCTTAGAGTTTGAAGGAATTGAGAGACCATATTTTTCATCACCGAAGTTAAAACTAATCTCTCATGTGAAATTAGAGGAGTGAAAGCGATTTAAAGTAAAAATTAATTTAAAAAAATGTTTGTTTCTTAGGATGGGGAACTATGCTGCAGCTACAATTTTGACTGTGCTGTCAATGTGGATGACAAGCAGCATCATTCAAGTCCGCATAGCAAACTTAATGTGGACAGCTTGCCAGGCGCAACAAGGTCCTCGAACGACCCTAACTCATCGAAAGGAACGTTATCATCGGACGCAACTTCTCCACCCCAGGTGGGAAAACAACAGGAAGACGTGGGGCCAACGATTGTTGATTCCAAAATCACTGTATCTATTGAAACAGGAAGCGAAAAGCAAACCACAATGTCAATGGCAACGTCGACGCCAGCGCAAAAGATTGTTATAGATATTTATAATGGAGATGCGTACAAAATTCGGAAACGCACATCGAGGCGTCGTGGTACCACGGCATCACGGAATTTGGTGGCGGTACCTTATGTCTTGAAAGGAAGAGAGACTCCAACCACTTCTACGTGGAAAAGGCACGAAGGTACTCCAGTTGGTACCACTTGAAATTGAGTTCGAGTCTGATTGAAATTTAGAAAATATAACTATGACAATATATGAATTTACGGTTGAAAAGGGATTCCGATGAATAAGGGTTTGTCATACCCTGACTTTCTGATATGCCTAATCTATTTCAATACACGAATTTCGACCTAATAAATAAATCGATTACGATACGAATTTGCTTTCATCAACGCAAATGACATTATTATTGCCATTAAAATCAGATTCTGAAGTATGAAGGTAGGTGCTTCAAAGGTGCAACTCAGTGGGATGAGGAATCGATTTAAATTTGATTGCTTTGTATTTATTTGTATTCTTGAGATCATCTTTCTAATACTTCATTAATGGGAAAAGATATTGAATTCTTGCAAGATGAAATCTAGTCATCTAGTGTTCTTGCTTCCCTATTTTTTAAATTTTAATAAGAGATATCTGAATGATATCAACGACGAACGGCTTGCTCGATTGATGTTCAATCTTGCTCAAAACTAAGCGACTACCAAATTCCTTCTTAAATAACAATAAGTAGGAACTAATTAGAAGAACATGCAAATAATTATATAAATATGAAAAAATAAGTATATAAATAAAAAATATAAATAACGAATGTAGATACATTACATATACGCTTTAAAATCAGGTAAAAACATTTTCAAAGTGGAACATTTTTCGTTAAGTGAGGAATATTAAAATCCTAGCTACAAGTATGAAACAAAGTTTTATCAAAAACGAGCAACTTTTAGTTTCACGATTATTCCGGTAAGATTACAGAAGTCATTTTCAAAAAGCTGAGCTAAAATTATTCGCCTAAAATATAAATGATTACGACAAAATATACAAATAATTATAAACATCCGTGAAGGTGTTCTAAAAAAATGGCCTATTTAACGTAAAATGATCCATATACTAGCACACGTGCAAATACAAATAACTAAATATAAGGATTTGAATTCTCGATCAAATAGCGAATTGAAAAATTAAAAAGTTACAAACAATGATAAGAGAGCAAGAATAATTCATACCATAGAAATTTGATCATCGTCTGTTTAATGTGTAATAAGTCGAGGATTTGTAAATATGATATTGTCACAGGATTCTTTGAAACTGAAATGTGTTGCTTTATTCTATTCCATAAAGGACTGGATGAAAAAAGATAGAAAGAGATAGAAATTGGGGGATAGCAAAAGATACAAATCTTCTATCCCTGCCAATTAGTCATTTTGCATCCCTAAAACGCTATCTTTTTCTATCCCTAAACCTATCACCGTTTCCTTGAATATAAATATCTCTATACCTTCCTATCCCTGTATCTTCCGTTTACAAATACATACACCAAAATAAATATTAAGAAATTTTTATTTAAAGAAAATTAGAATATTAATTATGGAATAATTGTAGTACATATATGAAAAATAAAATTTTGCACGCCACGGGGATTCGAACGTAAACATATAGCTAATTAATCTAACTAAAACTCCAAAGTTGGTAACTTTTTCGCTTGGCCACTGTAATACAAGAGAATTTTTCATAGTCCCCATATTTCTCAATTTATTTCCTTTTCTCTATTCCAGCCTATTCCTCGAATTTCCACATACATCTTTTTTACCTATTCGTCCATGTAATCAACATATCCCCTTGAATATTCACTTCAATCTTTTTCTATCTTTTTTTTTTGTTAAACTTATTTTCCAATATTGATAAGACAGAATTTATCACGATTCATAAAAAATGTTAACATAAATTATTTAATGATTATCCACATTTCTGTTATGAAAAAATGTTCAGGTGTACGTAATTAAATCGCTTTCAAATAAAAATTATGATTATTTTTATACTTAACCACGTTTAACAATTTTTTATATATTTCATGATATGTATAAGAAGTTTATTAATAGTAATTTTCAGATTTGTAATCAATGGAAAGACAAAAGATAAGTTAAGATAAAAAAGAGGGTTTGAAAAGGATAGGCGTCGCATTTTGTTGATAAAGAGATAGGAGATTGATGTGAATAGACAATGGATCGACTGAGATCAATTTTATCCTCATCCTTTTCTATCCTAAAATCACGTAGGTCACACGCTCAAGGACTTTCATTAAATTCTAAGTTTTGAACCGATGCAGAAATACAGCCGCTTACTGAAAAATAATAAATTTCAGAAACACTTAGAAAAGCTTTACCATTAAATATCTATGGATCCTTACGATCTTTGTAAATAAAAAAAAATCTGCGCAAGTCAATTTTCACACAAAAATAATATTAACTTTTGCTTAATAGAGAATTATTAACGATTTAAGGTATTACAGGTTAGGTTATAAACATTAAACAAAATTTTGTACATAAAAATAACTTAGAAGCCCTTTTAATTAACTTTTTACAGATTACTCGAAATCACGTTTCACTCATAAACATTTAAAAAAATTAATATAGGTGAATAAACTTTAACTACATATTACAGAAAGGCTTAAACATATGCATTACTACTTTTCATACATTTTGTTTATTTGCAACTTACATTCCGATTTTCATATTGAATAGGGCCATTTCCAGTAGTTATGGGGATGTCAGTTCGTAATCTGCGAAACAGCAAAACATGTGGCTCTGAAATAAATGAGAGTCACGTTATGTTTCAATAAAATTATTAAATATCAAATATATGTATATATCAAGGGAAGTGTCGACTGAGATTATAATTCATTTAGCATAATTATTGTTTGCTTTGTTAGACAATAGAATAATAGATTCAAAAGATGTAAATACAGAGTTAGAACACGCACCTGGTCCATGCATCATGTAGTGCACCCAGTTAGGACTTTGTTGAACTCCTAAATTTCGCCATTCAGTTTCTGTCATTAAATGAGATTTAGGCACATTTTTCGCTAAAGGCCCGGGTAGAATGACATGCCTATAATAATAATAATGGAATAAAAATCATTAAAGTATTCCCGGTAAAACTGTATAAATTTTGGATTATTCAGAGTAATGAATTTGGCCAAATTTGAAATCAAATTAATTAATTTAAATGCAATTTCTTACCGGCTCTTAGGCTCAAAACTCAATTGAAAAAAAAACGAGTTTTGAAATTATAATATTTCACTTGGAAAATAAACATTTTTTTCATGCATATTTAAAAAAAAATACCTAAAATTAGCTTTAATAATATTATACTAACCTATATTCATACTTATCGTCATTATATTTTTCAGAATATTGTATTTGATCAATGGGCATGATTCTTATTAATTCTTTACACTGCTGACAAGTAGCTTTTGATTATTTGCATTTATTGCAATTAAGTGCAGCAAACATTAACATATTTATTCACTGTATTCACTTTTTTTATTGTATTGTAATATATTGAATTTACTGAATTTATTATGACGCCTTGACAGCTTGATTTGAGTATTTGACGCCATATGCCATGATGTAGTAAAAACAATAAACATAGACATCCCACTCTGGCATAAGAAATTACTGTCTACGTCAGGGTTCGGTAAGTAAAATACTGTAGGTAAAGGCGAAAACTCACGATCGTCGGCTGGTATCAGGGTTGGGTAAGTAAAATACCCTAGGTAAATTACATGGTTTTTTACAGTAATTTACTAGGTATTTTACGTCGAAAACACCAAATTCTTATGGTAAAATACGTAATTTACCATAAGTAGAAAACTATGTATAATACGTAAAAGAAAACGTATCACGAGGGACGCGTCACTACCGAACCCTGGTCTACGTGTCTACTCGATAACGTATGTTACATAGGTTACATACTATACGTTATCGAGTAACCTTGTTGTAATGATATAAGAAGTCCTGTTTTGAATCTTGGTAGAGAAAAAAAGATAACCTCTGATGACAATCAAAATTAACAAAGAAAAAATATATATATATATAAATACTTAAGTTTATGTGGTGGCAGTTATCAAGAAAGTGTAAGAAACTTTGTATTATGAATTCATAAAAACTTTGTTCTACTCATATTTACTAAAAGGTAAAACATACAAAATATATATGTAATGTACACATGTGTACATTATTAACAATAAGTAAAAATTATAAATAATAAGGAGAGGTGTCAATAAAGAGAAGACGAATGTCAATGGCCGGTCGAATTTATTTAATAAAATTTGTTCGGCTATTGACATAAATAATAATTGTGACCGTATTCAGCTAATAAACTAATAAACTAAATATGATGTAATATTCTTTTTACAGGATTTTAATTCACAACATGGAAGAACAGGTCGATTCTGTTGTAGTTGTTAAAGCAAAACCTGTTCGCAAGGTATTTAAAGCTCCAGCCAGAGTGAATAAAATACCTCAAGAACTACTTAATGATCCACTGATTAACGCAGCTATTTCTGCTTTGCCTTCAAACTATAATTTTGAAATTCATAAAACAATATGGAGGATTAAAGAAAATAAAAGTAAGAGAGTGGGATTGCAAATGCCTGAAGGGTTATTGATGTTCGCTACAACTATTGCTGATATTATAGAAGAATTCACCGAAGCCGAAACTGTTATTCTAGGAGACGTAACTTATGGTAAAATATTTACTTATTTATCCTGATAAATAAGAAATTGAAAAATAGGGACCCTCTAATTCTTGTTAATTTTTAAATATATTTTCTTATGCAGGTGCCTGTTGTATAGATGATTTTACTGCAAGAGCGTTAGATATTGATTTCCTAATTCACTATGGACATTCTTGCTTAATTCCTATCGATCAAACTGCTGGAATCAAATTATTATACATTTTTGTTGACATAAAAATCGATGTTGCGCACTGTATTCAGTGCTTGGAAGCAACGCTATCTATAAGTAAAAAAATCGCTCTAGTAAGCACAATACAATTTGCAGGAAGTTTACAAGCGATTGCAGCAGAAATGAGGAGAAATGATTACCAGATAACAATTCCTCAAAGTAAACCGTTAAGTCCAGGAGAGGTAATTAAGAGAAAAATTTTGAAATGTTTAAAGAAAGTTATAAACCTCAAAAGACAATGGGAGCGTTAAATATTACTTTTTTCAGATTTTAGGCTGTACAGCGCCACACATTCAATGTGCAGATGTTCTTGTCTACATAGGAGATGGCAGATTTCATTTAGAAGCAGCTATGATAGCTAATCCTACACTGAAAGCTTTTCGATACGACCCATATGAGAAGAAATTAACTGAAGAATTTTACAACCATAAAATGATGCGTGACAACAGAAAAATGGCTATAAATCAGTCTATTAAGGCAGAAAAGTTTGGATTGTTACTCGGTACACTTGGTCGACAAGGAAATACTAATGTTCTCTCCAATTTAGAACAAAGACTAAACACATCGAAAAAACATCACATTATTATTTTATTGTCGGAAATATTTCCAAATAAGCTAAAACTCTTCAATGACATAGATGCTTTTATACAGGTATTTAAACTGAACAAAGTTACTTTTTAAGAATTTTAGGCTGTGGCAGCCCTGTTATTAAAAAGTACGTATATCATTTCTAAATTATTACAGGTTGCGTGTCCAAGACTAAGCATAGACTGGGGTACATCATTTGATAAACCGCTTTTAAACCCTTTTGAAGCAGCTGCCACATTAAATATGATAGTTTTTAATGAAGAAAAACCGTACCCAATGGACTTTTATGCATCTGCCAGTCTTGGACCCTGGACACCAAATCACAAGCCAATCGAATTGGAAAAACAGACAAATGCATGTTGTGGAAAGTGTAAAGATGTAAAATAGGAATTATGCCAAATTAATAAAATTAAAATTTACAATAAAAACTTCTTGTAATTTCAATTAATTCAAACTCAAAAAAATAAAGAGAAAAAAGGAAATAAATTAATATTACATTTTAACTGGTTTATTATAAAAAAAAGTTTTTCCTTTCTAGAAACTTAAAACTTACATTACATAGCATTATAACACTTAATATTTTTTAATTGATTTACGAATAAGGGCTAATCGCTGTTTGTGTGCTTCTGTTACCGTTGCCCGTTTGTACGGCCGAACTTCATCAGTGCCAAATCCAGGAATCCACATATTCCAATTTCGCTCTAAAAAATAAAATATATTAAAGATTATTATTTTCGTGAAAAACGGATTTATTTTGTATTTATTCTTTAGCACGACTCGTTCACATTCTACCAAACTTTGAAAAAATCCACCAAGTCTAATAATAAGCTTAAAAAATGCAATTCATACCTAAATGGAGTTGAACATCCTTTACTTCAACGGTGTTAGCGTGTCTATGCTTAGCCAATAAACATGCTGCATTCACCGTCGTTTCTACAAAGTCATCAGCTAATTGTAAAAGCATTTCTTCAACTTCTTCATCTAGTTGTTCAGTTGGATCCACTTCTCTCACTAAATCTTGTAATCTTGTTTTAGTTAAGAACTGAAATCAAAAGTTAAAAAGATTGCATATAAATTAATATTGGCGTCTTTTCTTTAAATGTTTACTAAAAAAATACAATACTTTTGAGAATCCACTTAGATAAAATTTACATTTTAAGACATACAAAAATTAAATAACTACCTGTGGATATTCACTAGAACTGTTGGATGTGGATGATTGCATTGGTGTCGCTTTGACTGATTGAGCAGCATATTGTGATTGTTGAGATTGTGTTTGACTCTGCATTGTAGATACTATAGAACTATTTTGCAACGTAGTCATAACGTGAGGATTCTGGTGATTAGGTCCAACGGATTGAAGGTTTCCAAGATTAGAAGAGGGGTCAGAGTTAGATTGTGCACCTGACAATATCTGAGACATCTGTAAAATATAATGTGTCATTCAATCCTGTACTATAAATGAAGCATCTGCATTATTTAAATTCATGGAATATATTAGACATAAGCAAAAAAGAAAACGTTAATGCAGAATAAACAAACGAACATAAACAACCGGAAAAGAATTCATTGATTAAAAGTATTTCCTTGGAACGATATAAGATAAAAAAACAAATTCATTGTTTATTCTGTGCACTCTATACATTACTATAATAATTTGAATGATATTTAAGTTTTGGAATAATTTCATAAAAAAAATATGCATTTACTACTTACTTTTCCAGTATCGTAAATTGCAAAACTGAATTTAAGTTTGAAGTCAATAGTAATATAAAACGTAACTTTAACAACAAACGTGCTTCAATCTACTTAAATTTGGAACTGAACTGAACACAACTGAATGCCTCAAAGACTTATTAGCAACTGTTAGTAGTTCAACGAAATTGTTTGCATCATCCAGGGTTGAATCATTAGATGTGGCGCTACCCCAGCGCATTGCGCGTGCGTTAAAGTGGCGTTCCATGAATCCGGAATGCGTTGCGTCTTTGCGCAAACACCATGCGAGTAAGAGAGATAGTAACATTAAAGCGTCCCTCTCACTCTCATGGTTTTACGCAAAAACGCAAAGCATTGTACAAAAAAAAAGAAAATACACAAAAATAAATGTTTATTGAAATATAATTTTTTAATCGCGCGCCAAAAGCAAAAAATTGCGACCAATGAGTGCGTTTTGCGTTGCGTTATAATAAGAGAAAAAAAGACAAAAGTATACTTCTGTCTCTTTCTCTCTCATTATGACGCAGTGCAAAACGCAATCATGGGACGGTAAAAAGATAGTTAGTTTTGTCCAATTTTTCATTCTCTATCTCTTTTACTCTCATGTATTTTCTGTTCGACCTGGTAGGGTGGACAGAGGTGTAAACAGCCGTTATGGAAACCAAGGTTGGGTTGACATGTTTGGGGGGAAAAGCATACATGAATCTTACTGTACATATTTATGTATGTATGTGCAGTCAAAGAAATGTATGTATGCCTTAACATTTTTCATAATCGCATCTCACTCCCTCGAATTTGAAACAAATAAGAGAGAACGAGAGAGATTGATCACAAGATTTGTAATTAATCCTGCCCATCCCTGTAGAATTATATGTGTATATGTTGGTATATATACGTAGGGTTTGGTAGCTTAGTCAAGAAGAAGGGGTTATAGTCAATAAAACCACGTCACACCACGCATGCAACCTATCGGACGACCCCTATTCCCACCTATTCCTTAAAGTGGCTTTGAACGAAAATCTTACATGTCGGCTGATTCGCTTTTGTGCGTTTGTCTGTGAGATATCTTGAATAATCCGAAAGTATTTTTGTAAAAACCGAAATTGAAAAAAACCGGTCAATTTGAAGAAAATACTTATATAAAACAGAGATAATTAGAGCAAGGGATCACCAGTGGGAGACACTTTTGTGTGTTTTTAGTAAGTTTAACAAATTGTGTCGGCCATTGTTGTGATTGGCGAACCTTGTCGAAAAGACAGACGGCGTTCTTAAAATTTTGCGCATGCGTTCATGACTCGCGATATAACTCTATTCAAAACACGAAAGAACGCGATGATCGAATATTTTTGTCATAATTATCTAGTCAATTGAATAAATTGAGTGCAAGTGTATTGAATGAATTGAGCAAAAAGTTAGTAAACAATTTACATGGATTTTTAATAAATCGGGAATCGAGATATGTATGTAGTATTGGAGTGACTAAAAATGATGCACGTGTGTGTTTTGCTCAAAAAATTAGAAATGCCTTTTTATTTGATTATATTGTGAATAAATAAAAATTCATTCTACAAGTTTGAGAATAGAGTTGTGTTGAATTAAGGTTTTCCTTTTATATCTTAATGTGATTTTAATAGAATAAAATAACATTTTTAAGAGAATTATTAAAAAGTAAATTGAAGACACTCAAAATTATCTAATTATCATTCCAAAATTCAAATTATTTTCTTGTTAACTTTTTAATTGTTGTGAAATGTATTTTCGTTAAAAATATTAGAAACATAATGAAAGTTTGAGACATAATTCGAAAAATATAACACTTGACTAATACTAGCTCTGTCATTCTACATGACAACAAAATACAGAAATTTAAGTTATTGTTTTTTCATTAAAAAAAGTCTATTCATTGTAGTTAAACCGACTAAATTTTACACTATCAACAATCTAATTTTATAATATTTTTTACTGTTTCAGCTTACGTTCTGTGAATCTGACTAAGTGAATCCAGACCAGCTGGATTTGCATGTCCAGTGTGTATCCTAAAGAGACTATTTTCAACTACCGCAAACATGAATCACTGCCTAGATGATTGTTCACGGCTCTCGCAAAAACCTCTGTCATGCCCAAGCCTAAGAAGAAATCTTATCTTACGAAGGTAAGGGAAATGCGAGAGTACAGACGTCTGAAACTGATGTCAGAAACAGCAGAGGAACGTGCTCTCAGATTATACACAGCCGCAGAAAGGATGAAGAATTCCAGAGCAAAAGAAACGGAGGAACAGGCAGCAATCCGAAGAATGCAGGAAGCCCAACGAATGGCCAGACACCGGGCCAAAAAGAAGCGCTGCCTTGACGAGAACCTAGCCAGGGAAATCTCAAAAATCGCAGAGCTTTCCAAAATGCCAGATGCAGCCACAATTGCTGAGATGTCTGAGCTCAACATGAACAAAATATCGGCAGAACTCAAACAGATGATGGAGCGCGGAAAAGTTCCCGAGCACATCGTTCAAATGGCTCAACTCGCTGAGTTCAGCAAAATGAGCGAGCTAAAAATGTCTCAAGATATGGCAAAGCGGTACGAAATGGAGAAGATGGCTGAATATGCCAAGACAACTGAGTATATGAAAATGCAAATGCAAATGAACGAAATCGCGAAGATGAATGAAATGGTAAAATATTCGGAGATGGCAAAGTATAATGATATTTCAAAGATGAACGAGATCGCTAAAATGAACGAAATGATGAAGATGTCCCAGATGGCAAAGATCAACGAAGTGCAGAGGATGAACGAGATCGCCAAGCTTAATGAAATGGTTAAGATGACCGAAATGGCTAAATACAATAACGATATCACTAAACTTAATGAGATTGCTCAGATTAACGAAATGGCAAAGGAAATTGCTAAGATTAATGAAAAAACCAAGATGAATGAGATGATCAAGATGGCTAATATGCAGAACGACATCACAAAGATGCCCGAGTACTCAAAGATGGCTGAGATGGCCAAGCTTACTGAACTCGCAAAGCTGAACGAAATTACTATTACAAAGTTGAATGACCCTCCTCCTCCGAAACAAGAAGTTCCCAGAATTCCAGAACCTGTGATCACAGTGCCAAACCCTAGAAATCTACAGAATGTACAGAATCATCAGGTTGCTCCTCAAGCCAGCCCATCGAGTACGATTAATTTTCCGTCAGTGCCTGGCCAGGGTAAATATGCCCAGTTGTTGGTCATCATCGAGGAACTCGGTAGGGATATTCGTCTTTCATATGCAGGAAGTCGGAGTGCAGCTGAGCGACTAAAGATGGGCATCCAACACGCAAGAATCCTCGTGCGGGAGTGTCTACTTGAAACTGAACATAACGCTCGGCAATAATCTGTCGGTATTGGGTAGAATGTAAGGGATTGTTTTTTAAAGTAAGAATATTAAAAAATAACGGGACGTTACTCGACATTTTTGGAGGTTTCATTCCTCTCATATTCGCTGGGTGGTCTCTAATTTTGCATAATCTTTTTTTTTATATTTGAATTTTATTATTAGCAAAAAGAATAAAAATAAAGCGTTGAAATTTAAATTTTTTCCCGGGATTTGAGTGGCCATCCTGGATTTGAAAACTCTAACTTTGTTTTTTTATTTTTTAAATTTTATAAAATTGAGAGAAAAAATACTTTCTCTCCTAGAAATAACTTTTTCTAAAGATCTATTGAAAGAAAATAATTAAAAAATTAATTGCCAGGGAGGAGAAAAATTATATTCGAGGGGTGTCTAGAAATTTCTGAAGGGAGCGCCTTACGATAAAAAGCAAAACTTGCGCCTTCTAACTAACAATCGTAATTCGCGAATTTATTTTGTCAACGCGCAACTTACTTTAAATAAAAAATTTAAAGTATTCCCTATTTATATAAACATTTGGTAAACGTAGTCTTCGGATAGAGAACCTTTCCTAAACAATTTTCTAGCCTCTAGATCAGAGTTGAACTTTTTGAATTCTTTTACTGTCGATGAATTCTAACTTGACAAAATGAAATTCTTTATATTGATATTGATATTTTTTCTCGATTATTAGTACTGATCAAGAAAGTATTTAGGTTTTCTGATTCAATATCTCGATAATAGAGAGAGAACTGTTACTCTCTAAATTCGAAACTGTAAAAACTCACTGTTTCTCAGTGTTTTTCACTGTTAAACAGTGAGTTTTTACAGTTTCGAATTTAGAGAGTAGTTCTCGAATTGATTTATATATTTCAGTTTTGAATTTTCTAGGATGAAGGACATTTAAGTTATAATATTATTTGACACTATAGGTATAGTATATTTACATACGATTATATAAACCGAGAGAAAATTTCATTAAAATAAAAATAATGTAGCCGCGAGGACTGAGAATGTGAAGTATCATTGAATAAAGAATCAATTTTATAAGATATTCGTCCTTTTAATGCAAAATTACCATCCAATTCGTTACCTGCGAACATAAACAGAATTAATGGCTGAAAATTTAAAAAAAATCAGTTTTTCATTTGATAATTTGTATACTACATAATAGAAGTAAACTTACCTGTGGATTTACTTCAAATTTTTCTTCACTTTTCACTTTTCACTTGAACTTTTTCACTGGAAACACCCATTTAAAAAACGAACTGGTTTGTAGTGTTATCAATAAAATTCACCACATAATAAGGGACCCGAAATTATTTGCCGAACGAGAAAGGTGTTATACGAAAATCTTAAACTAGAATAAAATTATGTGGTTAAATTATACATACTTCCACCATGTTCCATCATCAAAATCCGTCCAATTCCGTCCATTAAATGTTTATTTGTTCAAAAGGCATGGTTTTCTATCTCATTTGCTCGTGAAGTTTTTTTAAATAGACTTTATGTTTTGGAAAAACGAATAATATGTAATGTTACCTATAAACAAAAATTAAAAATTGCTTATTGAAAACATAAATAATATAAATTTAAAAATAATTAAGTGTTGAACATTTTTTTAAAGGATAAATAATTATAATTAACTAAACCATCAATGTTAATCCAATTCACTACAACAGAAGCTTATTTGTTTCAAAGTTACTATAAAAAAGTCCACATTTATATTATAACTCATGTGATCGTGAACATCGTGAATACATTTTTCCATGGAATTCATGCCTTGAAAAAAATTATAATCTATGATGTCACCTGTAAACAATATAAATTATTAATTCAAAATAAAAATATTAGAAACTTATAATTAATTTCAATTTCAATATTTTCCACCAAGTATAAAAAAGAGTTTAATTAATTAAACAATTCCTATTATAATAATCATTTACTTATCTGCGATTCATTAAACAAAAGTAAAATATTTCACTTTAAACACTTACTGAAAGATAAAAAATGTTTTATTAGATACAAAATGTGGGAATAAATTTTATGATTATAAAAGGGTGATAAGGGACCCGAAATAAAATCGCGAAACAGAATAGATATATGAAACCATATTTTCTTTCGTCACAAAAAAAATATTTTTTAAAGCCTGTAAAGTAAGGCATCAGAATAAAATGTATGTCTTTAAAGAAGCTAATGAGTTCCATCTTTTTTAAAAAAAAAAGAGGAACAAAAATTTAATTTTCAAAATATATATCCCACCCAATAATTTTTATCTGTAAAAGAAATCCTGAAACAGAAGAAAACACACAGACAAAAAATTCGAAATAATAATTCAAGCAAATAATAAAATTGTCAAACATCATAGTGACTAACGTGGTAAATATAAATAATATAAATAGTTAAATGTTCGTGCATCAAAAGATGCACCAACATTCAATGTATTTTCCCGTCTTATTTTTACGGGGTGTTGCGCTCGAGTTCCTAATTCGAATTCCTAATTCGTATCTCGAGCACTTTTTGATTGTCAATAATGACATTTGGATCGTACTGGTCCATATATTGTCATTAGGCGAAAAATCTCTAAATTGGACAATAATTTGTTCAACTTGGAAATTTTACTCCTACGACAATATTTTATTCAAGGTAAAATATCAAATGCAGGCAAGAAATATTTTACCCTGGTTCAACCTGCTTAAAATTAAACATTCATTCCAGAAAATTTTACCTGCCTTCCTAGCTATATCTAAAAAATTTAAAAAAACAATCACACCAACACACACACTCCACGGTTCTCATCCACACTGCCCTGGTGCAAAAAACCTAAACCTAGGGATTACGTCCCGGGACGCATCCGACACCTGAGCTTATAGGGCCACATTAGGGCACACACATACCAGCGCCAACCCTGAAATCATACACCGTTTAATAAAATATCGGAGCATTGCTCACTATTTTATTACTTTTACTTTTAAAGATCTTTATTAATTCAATCAAATTAATTTTTCTAAAATGATAATAAACATTTTAATAATAAAATGCTGCTCAAAGAGAGAAATTTAATGAAAATTATCAAGTAAGGCACAAATACATAAAAACACACTCACACAGATTTTGCGCCCTACTTGATTAAAAAAAACGGTGTACGCCAACATTTTCCATAGGTTAAACCATTAGTACACCCTAATCTAAGTTTGATATTTAAAATTTTTTAAATTTAACTCTAACTTTAGAATATTCTGTTCAGTCAGGGCGTCTAGCGATTCTCTACAACAAAATTTTAACTCCTTTCCATGCTGAAAAATTTTATAATCGAGATATTCCGAACTAAACTTCATTAATATGCAATTAAAAATTGAAACAATTTGTTTAGTATGTTTTTGAATTTAACTTTTAACTTCAATTCTCTTTTTGTATTACAAATGCTCAAACTTAAATTCCCAGTTCATTCTTTAAATGAATTGAAAATAATCCGTTCCCCTTTTATTTTACTAATAATACGAGGAATAAGGATTAATAGTTTGAGCGATATTTTATATACATAATAAAATAATTAACCGAAATGACTAACTGACATCATAATCACAAATCCAATATAATACAAAAAGAGTTGACATTAAAAGCAATCCAAAACATTGTTAAATAAATCACGACAATTTTTAAATTTGAAATATAAAATTCTATCCTTCAAAATTGTTTAAGATTAAGACAATTATCATTAAACAAATTGTTCAACCAGTTGAGACTTCCAATTTATAATAACTACAAAAATTTTAATTTCAAATCATTTGTAATGTAATCGCTAGACACCCTGAAATTAATGTTCAAAGCATATTGAAAGACAAAATCATGCAAAATTGATATCAAATATTATTTTTAGCTCAAAATTAAATTTTTAAAAATTGTGATTCAGAATTTTAAAAAAAAGATAAACATTGTTAAGTCTTAATGTCATAAATTAAAAAGCAAGTCTTATACTTTTAAGCTTAATTATTAACTTGTTTTTACAAAAATTAAAAAATTTGATATTTATTAAAAAAATAGTACTCCAGGGTTTTTCATCGATTCAAAGGAAAAAAACGAACAATGAGAATTATTAGCATACATGAACCGAATAAAATCCCTTTGATTCGAGAAATTCCCATGTCTTTCTTGGTCTCATGGTTTATATGATGTTAAAATTTAATTTACAATTTATGAAACGTGAACAACAAATTAAAAAATCACATTATGATTTGAAATCACATTTCCAATAAAATGAGGAGAATAGCAAGGAAAAAAGAGTCCAAGAAAAGGAGAAACCTGCTCTAAAAAATATTTACAGATTGTCCACTCGCTAATAAACAATCAGCGGTCACTTTGATGTTTGATATAGTTTAAATTACAACCTATGCCTTCGTGTCAGTTCAAACCTTTTGTTTCTGACATGTTGAAGACAAGGAGGGATTTAAGACGGACTCACCATTTATTTGTCCCACGTCGTAACGATGACATGATGTCAAAAGGGCCACATCTAATCCTCCAGGATATCCAGTTCTGCAGACCTACTTCCTGTCATGGGGGTTGGACGATCGTTTTCCTGTAGCTTTCAGCCAAAATCCAGAACACTTTGAAAATCCATTGTCCACTTCACCAATAAACACCTGAAAAAAGAAAATTGAAAGAATACTATTGTACAACAATCTAAGAAAAAAAGAAATTATAGAAAAATGAAGTTTTTAAAAAAAATTCATAAAAGCAGAAAAATAATTTGATCCAATTGAGAGAAAAAATTAGAATTAAGCGTACAAAATCAAAAGAGTATTTTATAAATCGAATATCAATATTTATCAATAAAAAGATTAAAAATCAGATTAGAATTACACCAGAGGCACAATAATAATACGATTTAGACATATGAAATTAAAAAGTATTTTATAAATGGAATGTCAATATTTGTCAACCAGGGTATTAAAAATCAGATTAGAATGATACCAAAGGGACAAAATCGCTAAATTTTAGTGTACATGCTTTGAAATACGTGGGAAATCCATAAAATTAATAAAAGTGTAAAATAATTTGATCCAATTGAGAGAAAAACTTAGAATTAGGTGTATGAAATCAACAGAGTATTTTATAAATTGAAGATCAATATTTGTCAATAGGAGTATTAAAAATCAGATTAGACTAAGGACAGAGGGACAATAACGTTAAATTTTAGTGTATATGCTTTGAAATACGTGGAAAATCCATAAAAGTGTAAAATAGTTTGATCCAATTGGGAGAAAGAATTAGAATTACGTGTATGAAATCAACAGAGTATTTTATAAATCGAAGGTCAATATTTGTCAATAGGAGTATTAAAAATCAGATTAGACTAAGGACAGAGGGACAATAACGTTAAATTTTAGTGTATATGCTTTGAAGTACGTGGGAAATTCTTAAAGGTGTAAAATAGTTTGATCCAATTGAGAAAAAAATTAGAATTAGGTGTATGAAATCAACAGAGTATTTTATAAATCGAAGGTCAACGTTTGTCAATAGGAGTATTAAAAATCAGATTAGAATGATACCAGAGTGACAATAACGCTAAATTTTAGCGTATATATGCTTTCAAAGAATTGAGAATTTTTTAACTGTTTGAAATCACTCTTCAAATCTTTTTTAACAATTGCACAAGGGACAATGTCCGCCCGATTATTGTCATACATACTTTATAGTTATAATAATGGATCCAGAATCAATGGCTCGTCAAAAGATTTTTTAGAAACAAGTGAAAATCAATAGAATAAGAATCATCAGAATCACAAAAAATCTATTTTTTTTAAACCCATAAATACCCAAAAATTTCCTAGATTTTCCTAGATCTATATAAATTCCTAGACGATTCACAGATTTTCCGCAATTCGCGCACAGTAATGAATGAAATTATAACCATATTGGTAAAGATTCTTATTACGGAAAGAAGAAAGATATCAAAAAGTTATTTTTTCATACCAAACCCAGAGAAAATAATTAATTCGACCGATATTTAAAAATACTGCACACAAAAATACGTTTGGCAAAAAAGGTCAGAGATACTAACATATTTCTTCGAAGCGACGGTGAACAGTTCGCAATTCTTCTGCGGAACGATTTTTCCGATAATCGGTCGATCCATCCAAATGGAGGTTCGTCTCTTCCAAAATATCCGAAGATAAAACCACCTCACATTAGAAAAAAGCACTGCACAATCCGAAAAGCACATTTAAACACAATAAACTCCGGAAAAAAGAACACCTATCACTTTAATATTATTACGGACATTATCACGAAGGATTTTAGACTTTACGCGAATTGAAAGCAAACTGAGCTTCTCGAGTCTACACTCCTCTCTCCCTGACCTACGACTTCCACCAATCAGCAGATGATTCGGAACGAAAGAGGGTACGAATAAAAACACTGCAAAATTAAAAAAGTACTTGATAAACTAGGGGATTAATCGCGAACGCGGCGCGCGCAGTTTTTGACTCCTACCATGTAGTCCCTTCGAGAGTCGAGAGTGAACTGAGACGCTACGATCTCCCACGCGCTCGTCACCGCGCTTGCTCATTTCCCCTTCTCCGCCTCAGTTCTCCCACTCATCTTATGAGTCCACCAATGACGGAGCGGAATAAGGAACTCCGGCGCCATTTTCTTCGAAGCGTAATTCCTAGAAAATCGACAAATACTAGGCGAAAATAATTCCAAGAATAATAATAAATAGCTCGACTAATGTTTTCAAAATACGTAATTCATGGAAAATCAACAAATTAGTGGAAAATAATTCCAAGAATGTTAAGTATTTTTCACTAAAACTAGGCTATTTATCTCCTTCTGTACAAAGCGGAGGTAAATAGTTTTAACAAAAGATATTTATTATTGCGAGTATACTTAGCCAAACTAAACTTTAATTTTAATTTTGAATTACAATTATAAGATAATTGTAATGCAATTCACAATATTAATTCCTAATTCTTTCTTTCTTCTTCAATATTCTAAATTACGGGCGGTCGCCCTGGCCGCCATATTTGAGTGGCGCTTTTTTGTGATTTTTTAATAAAAAAACTTAAAATTTTAAATTCTTTCTAATTTTCGAATACAATGATATTTTTCTTTATGAAAAATATATAAAAACGATGGGGGAGGGAGCGTTTATTCAAATTCGCCACGGGCGTCATTTTGTCTAAGGCCGGCCCTGAGTATTATTATATCATATTTATCATTTTGGATTTTTTAAAGTGCACTCTTAGTGCAATGAACAAATTGATAATGGATTACTGTTTATTAAATGTTCTGAAGCACTTTTTATTAGAAAGTTTTTTTTCTTTGAAGATAGCATATCATAATCAAAAAATAATCATTTTAAAATAACTTGTCTTTAGTGTTACATTTTAACTGCATATTTATTAATTTCAAATAAGCGCGCTCTTATTGATACCGAAAACCACCGAAAACCCCGAAAACGTGTTTTAACCTTGCCCTTGGTTGTATCTCTAGGTGCAATCAAATAGCCTGGGTTCTTTTATACATAAATGACATATATGTATAAAACGTGTTTAAAACATAAAATAAAGAATACATCAGAATACATACAAGTATTAATTTGGTATTAGTTCTGGTTAGTATCTAATTCTTTTTATTTTATTTCTGTGTGACAATTATAAATTTCATTAATTTCAATTTCACACATTTGTTGATTATTGATATTATTGATGCAGGGCCGTGCGCAAGGTGGCGGTTTTGGAGGTTCAAATTCCCCCCATAGACAAATTAAAATTTAAAATAAGATTTTATTTCACATACATCAAAGACGATCGTTTGAAAGAAATTTTTTTATTGTAACATATAAATTAATCAAAAAACTATTGCGATCTTTGTCTTATCAGAAGTGTTATTAATATGATTAAACGGCAAGCAAATTGATAATATTTAATTTATTAGGAAAAAGTTCCAACTCCCCTCAACATGAATTCCTGCGCACGGCCCTGATTATTGATGTATCTTACTATCTTGTGAATATAAATTTTTCTTTGAATTTTATACCGAGAGATCTGTGTGAAAGTGTAATTTATTTTTAAAAATTTCTAAAGATTAATTAGTATTCTAAAAAGAACAAAGGTTGAAAAAGAGATTTTTGAAGTAGTACATGTGATACTTTTGTTTTGATGTGATACTTTTCCGACTGGTCAACCGGGTTAAATAACAAGACGACACTTTTTTTTAATATTTTGAGAGATGAAAGGAGTCAAAACGGTTCGTTTTAATTCTCTATACTTTTTTATAAAGCTTCAGGGAAAATTATTCATTTTTGTAACCAAAAAGTGGGTTTATTTGATCACTCATTGTTGGACCTAACCTCATAGTGACATGCAATACGAATTTTAACAATTGGAAACTTTTTTTTATTATACATGATCAAAAGAGTTAATATCGTTCCTTTTTAATGTTCTCTACTTTTTTAAAAAGTTTCAGGCCGAAATATTCATTTTTGTAGCCGTAAAATTGGTTTATTTGAAATTCATCATTTTTCAAAGTTTTCAAATGTCCTTAATAAGTATATAAGTAGACACCTGTAATTTATGCACGCATTTTGTATTTATTTTAGAAGGATATACATAAACGAAATAGTATGGACAATTCAATGACCGCAGATCAACATAGCGTTGAAGATAATTCTCAAATTATTGTGGGCATTAATCTGCAACCATCTCAGATCAAAGAATTTCCTAATGGTAAGAAAAAAACAAAATATTTTTTGCTACATGATGAATGTATTCATTATTTAAAACTCTGTGCTTTATTGTTTATTCCGCAGATCTCGGAGATGTGACAGGACGTGCCAAAAAAACTTATTCTAATGTTGAGAAAAATCTTAAGTTACCACTTGTTGTAGAAGATAATTCAGAAAAAATCTATCAACCAGAATTGAACTTAAACAAAGCAAGTGCTTTCCAGGATGTGGAAGATGACGTTTCATTAAGTCAAGAATATGAAAACCTTGATATCCAAGATCAAAAATTACCTCAATTTTATTGCCTTAGGAATAAAGTTTTGGTCATAATGAAGCCCGAGTCTGCGTTTTGGTTTTGCGGGAAACTGAAAGTACAAGTTTTTTTTGGAGCAGTTAAAATTTATGGTGCAGTGCTTAATAGGTCGACAACAGTAATTCCTGTTGAAGTTTTTGCTCCGAGAAATCACAGTCTTGTTGGAATTGAAACAGAAAATGAGTTCGCGGAATACAATGACTGTTGGGAGGCTATTTCAAATGAAGGTGTTAATCCGAAGTTAAAAAGTTCTTTGATATTAAAAATTAAAGAGTGCCAACCTGGAGGGGCTGTAATTTTATTAGAAAATTTTACAAATCATATGACAAGATTTCTAAGTACATTTACTTCTCTTAAATTATTTCCAAGAATAGAGGACCAAACAGAATACCTTTGGACGGATCCGAGAAGAGCAGAAGTAACACTGCAAGCAAATTTTCGGTACTGTAAAACAGGCAAACAACTAATTTTCCAATCGGAATGGAAAAAAAGAGTAGTTAATAAAATTCTAAAAGAGTATCCTGAAAAGCAAGAGTCAGTGAATCTCATTTTTGGAGGAAAAAGCGTTGGCAAATCTACTTTATCGAAATATCTGGTAAACAGCATTTTACCGCATTTTGGCACTGTTATCTTGATAAATTTAGATGTTGGTCAAACCGAATTCACGCCAGCGGGTTGCATATCCCTGAATTTGATTGATAAGCCCATCTTAGGACCTAATTTCACGCACTTGAGAACGCCGTATTATCAATTATACATTGGAAGTGTTAACATTCTCAATTGCCCAAACCGTTACTTAGAGGGAGTTTTAAGAATGGCAGAGATTATAAGAAACGACCCAAAATTAGCGGGTCTTCCTGTTATAGTTAACTCTATGGGTTTTAGTAGAGGACGTTTAGGCTGGAATATAGCAGTTTCAATTATTAGATGTTTTAAACCAACTAATGTAATCCAAATAAGCTCGAAGAATGAATACAATAATTTTGATAAAGAGCTGCAAAGACATTATGTTGAAACGGTAATTTCTTAAACTTAGACTCTATATATAAATTATCATACTATATATAGTTGCTTAATTTAATTTTGTTATATTTGTGTTCTAGAGTTCCTGTTGGCTTATAGACTTTATTGACAACAGAAAATTGTCTTATGATCTAATTTCAATAAATTCGGAAGTTGAAGAGCAACTTAATAATGGCGAAACCTGGAATATGGAACCGTATCAGCAACGAGATCTCATGATGCTTTCTTATCTCAGTCAAATTACGGAGGAAAATAAAAGCATTATGTGAGCTATAAAACTTAATTTCTTACCGTTTTCTTATTCATCTAAAAGTTAACACACTTTCTTTGAATTCTAGGTCCAATAATTGTACACCAACCAGCATTAACGACGTAGTGCCATACAAGTTAGTATCTGCATTAATAAACACTTCTATTATATACTCAATTAAATATTATATATGTTTATCTTCTTCTACACACATACTTATAATTTAAATAATTTTTTTAAGGGTCCCGCTATTTTCTTTATACTTAGCCCCAACAAAAACTGGAGTACCTTTAACGCATTATTTAGCAGGTGCGAATGGTAATATAGTCGCCCTTTGCGGATTTAACTCAGCCAATGTTTCTAATGAAATTTGTAAGCGTTCCAGCTTAAACGAACCTACAGTTTTCCTGGAAAAACCACAATGCACTTGCTACGGTTTTGGTAAGTAACTGCTGCTATAATAAAAAAAATTCAAGAAATATACATTTTAAACATAATAGAAAAAGATATGGAAACTAATTTGAAAACATTTCCTTAAATAATTCTGTTCCCTTATCTGGTGATTGTTATATTTCTATTTCTTTTACTTTCGTACTTGTCCCTTAGGATTAATTCGAGGAGTCGATATGGAAAAGGGAATTGTATATTTAAATACACCTGTGCCTTTGGAAGAATTGCAGTTTGTCAACTGCTTAATGGATTGTGTAGCAATTCCCACAGCATTGAAAGCATTGAAGTTAACAAATGCACCATACACAGGAAATAAAAACGACCTGGCTATAAGTAAAGCGCACCGAAGAGGATACTTTAAAATGGGAAATCAAACACCGCTTTAATTTTAGTGACGGAGTCTCTAATGTGTGATACAAGGTATGAAAGAAGAACTATTTTTTCACATTTGTAAATAGATTCATATTTCAAATAATATCTTGGGTATATATGATTTTTACACACACAGAGGTGCCAATGAAATCCAATTTTTAGGTCCGAGATTAGATCCAAACCTTAAGGGGTTATACTTAGCACCAGGGAATTCCATGAAATAAATTAAATATTAGTAAATATTATCATAAATATAGTCATCATTTCTCTTATTAAGAAGTTCCTATCTGACTATTTCTTCTCTTGAAAATTGTATGAGCCAAGAGAAAATTTATGGTCCTGAAAAGAAAGAATCTTAGAACCTCTTGAAATAATGCATATACTAAAGAAAATTGAAAAAATTCAAGTTTTAAATAACTTCCTTGATTTATCAGTCAAATAGACATCAGGTCAGTGTAGATGGACATACATATTGCGCTTGCGTGTGATAAGCCGAAGCGCGCTTATTCTACTGACTTTACATACGAATAATACACGTCATTTTTTTTTAAAGACAATTTTAGCTTTGCGTTATAAAATTGGGTAAGCGAATCATTAATTGAACCAGAATTAATTTGTAAGGCATAAGCCTAAGGAAATCTTTTCCATTGAAAGCAAGAGCAGCATAGGTGAAAAGGGAATCACAGAAATTGCGTGGGTGTTGGAAAGCTATGCAAACTTATTATTCTAATTATTTTAATTTATCAACAACTTTATATATACATATACATTCTTGTACAAAGACAATATTTCAACTACAATTAACAGTAGATTTACTAACGCCAAGAAAAAGCAATTACAAAATGAATTGTCATTTTTTCTCAATTTTTTATGCAACCATTGAAAAATGTAAAATCAATTTAAAATTAGTTTAGGAACGGTTGGGATAGCAAATTCAACCGGGTATTTAACTTTAAGGACACGTGGTAAATACCATAAAAGCAAATTTAATTTTTCCAACTTTACACTCGCAATCAATATTTTTTGCTGAAAGTAGGTCATTCACCTCCGTTTAGTACAGACGAAGGCAAATGGTCTAGTTTTCGTAAAAAATATTTGTATTAATGTAAACGTTATTTTTGCAAAACTAAATTGCTCATATGGTAAAGTATCACATGCCTATAACTTTGTTAAAATTCACCGACTTGTCTTGTAAAGTTACATCATTCCAACCGAATAGAGTATTTTCAACTTTGAATGACGTCATTTTACAAGATTTCGTACTTTTTCGTAGGTTTCAATCTGTTTATCAATACAGTATACTGTAGGCTCCTCAACTATAATTTTACGTTTTTCAGGAATCTGTAATATGACATTTTTTATTACTGCAAGTTAATCAGAGCAATCATTTATTTTTATTGTATTTATTATAGTCAGATTATTTCTAAAAATTTGCGTGCTTAATACTTTTTTCGTATTCTATAAAAAAATCTTTTCAGCAAGGAGAAATGAGACTCTCCACTCGCTGCGCGAAGCGTGTGCTTTTCTTGTATTCTATTGATTTTTCTGAAAGCTCTAGTAGTGGGAGTCAGCAGCCAGTGCGCTAGGCTCGCTCAACAGCGTGTTCAGACTGAATTATAGTCCTTCTCTCTCTTCTTGCTGTTTTTTCTATAGATTCCTCTCTTTCTGGAGAATTTGCACGTGAGCGCTCGCGCACTCCCATATACATAAACGCAAACCCGTTCATACATGTTCATCTCTGTCTTTCTCTCTGTTTCCCTAGGTTACGATTTTCAAATGCATTGATACACATTCTATCTCGCTATAGTTAAAGCCTTTATCTTTTGCATTGTTGTTCCACCTCGATTTTAATTCACTGCTTCATCTTCTTCTAGGTCTAAAGGAAAGGCAGAAGATGTACCAAGCTTTTAAGGCCCCTTTGGTATACACTAGCAGAACAGCAGACTTTTTGATGCATATTTTTATATAGGACAAATTGAAAATAAATATATTATTATGTATTGCAGGCGATGCGTATAAACTGAAAATATCTTTGTTCAGTTGTTCTTAAATCTTGTAATATATTTTGAGACAATTGTCTCTCTTTTGTAGACAATAAACTCAACATGTAGTAATTCAGTTTTATGAAGATACTCTCTTTAACCATGTAAGCCATGTACCTATCACGTGCGTTTAAGATGTTACATATAAGCACAAAATAATTATCTTATTTGTACAATTAAAAAGTAGTTGCTCGTCCTGAATCTGAGAACATTAAAATCAAAGTTCTCTGAAAATGTCACCATTTTGACAATTCATTTTTGCGAAAAAAAGGATTCTAAGAGAAAGAAGAGACCTGATCAGTTAGGCGCTTTTTTCGATCGATATAAAGGCGGAGCGTTTTTGAATTGTCTTGTATGCGTTCATCCATGTAGATAACTTTTTGGATGTAGAGAGTAAAGATTTTTGAATGAGATTCAAATATAATTGCTGTAACATTGAAAGGGATATATTATACAATTTGGAAAAAAATGAGCTTTTTTAAAATTCGATAATTGGTATAAATATTCTGTTTTCAAAAGAGAATTTTCTATAATAAAATTGTAAGAGATATAATATAATAGCCAGGGACTTAAAGTAAAAGTTTCGTGAAAGATGCTTGCCTGAATTACCACCCACTCGTCAAGCGGCAGGGTCAGACATGTGCACTGTGCACACATGCACACACGTATGCATATATATATACACAACTCTTCTCTCATGGCGATATTTACGCAAGCAAACACGTACAGGCAGAGTGTGTATGTATGTACCTAGGCCCTAGGGCAAAGGACGAGTGCAGCGTTCGCTCTGTACTACAGAACAGCGAAAGCAGCAGGGCAGAGAATATAGCTATATGAATACATATATATATTATATGTAGGAACATAGCAGGTAAAGGGACTGGTACGATCACGATGCAACCCGTTCAGTCAGGGCCATACCCGGCCAGGCCAGAAGAAGACATGAAGAACTAGGGGCGCTATTCTCGAGTTCATGCAGAAACTTTCATACTCGAATGTATAATTCTCTCTCTCTCTCTTAGTCATACCTTTGAAAAAGAACACAAGTATATATGTATATACGTATACAAAAGTTTCCGCATGGTCTCGAGAATAGCGTTCCAGTCGTAGTTGTCGGCAACAGAGCAACGAAGTTACGAACGCACCACGTTCCGAACCGAGCATGTACGAACCTGCCGATGTTGGTCGAAGTCTCCGGAAATACGCGAAGTTAACCCGAGCGAGCGAGCCAGAGATACGGGCAAGCAGTGCGGCCGTCTCTGGTGCCGCGGTTAGATGACTAAATTGTCGTGTGTGCTTGTTACTAGAGAGGAAAAAGTGTAAAATTATCTTTGTCATCGCAACAGCAAACAACGATACTTGCCCTTGAAAAGGTATACTGTGGGTCTGTGTCAAAGTTTTTTATTTGAACGGCAAGGTTGTCCTTGTTTAGCCATTCGTCAAGAGTTTTGGAGCACGAACGAATGATCGACGACGGGTGTGGTGTTCATTTTGGGACAAGACTGTGTCTCCAGTGTTTCATTTGCAGAATTGGATAATATGTACTGAGGAGACAAAATTCGTAAGGAGGGTAAGACATAGGGAGGGTATTAGCCAAATCTGAGTGTAAGAAAAAGTACGACGGAGTAGAGACGGCTGCGACGAGGAGATTGACTTTCCGTGAGCCGGTGTGGCATCGGTTCGCCGATCGCTGGCACCCGGACCTACCCGGACCTCTGATGCGTCGGTAAAAGTGTGAAATTTACAGAAATGGGCTGTAAAAGAGCAAATCGAGTGTATGTCTTGGAGACTGGAAAAGACTGATACAGTGTTTCAGTGGTGTAGTGACAAATAACCAATATCCATTGTGTTTATAGTATAAATTCTCATCCAGTGTGGAGAGACCTTCAGAGGAGAATGTGCAGAATATGAGTTAACCAAGCCTAAGGGATTAGGAGTAGCAGCTCGTCAGCTAGGCACAGGCAACTGCAATCGTCGCCTGGGATTTTTTTCCAAGGTGGAGCGGGTTGAAAGAAAGTATAAGGCAGAATTGGTTTGTCAATTCTTCAATTGTTGTTTGTGTTTGTGTGTGTGTGCGCGCACTGTATGGATCAGTTGGGCAGTTGGGCCCAGAGGTTAGGCGCGATTCTGTCACACTGCTGTGCCGGTTTACAGTTGTGTTTTTTTTCTGTTGTTTTTTGTGCCACTGATAACATCAACGACTTTCGTCGATAGACCAGTTTTGTACTGAAAACTCTACGAAGGATACAAAGATGCAGGTGGCAACGTTGTTCAGGGAAAGCGCCAACCTGCTTGGTGCATCAAATTTGGATCCGCCACAAACTCACCATCAGACTCTTCAACAACAACAAATGCAACAACAACAATCCGTTGACATGCATCTGAGTCACCATATGCAACATCACTATAAAATGTAAGTCATAAAGGCGATTCTTTTACATTTACTCTATGTACTCTTAAAACTAAATGGGTATAATGTCCATTTGCCTGGTAGACTTTTAATTTAATTCATACAAAGTAAAATATCATTTAATTCTAATGTTTGATTAAATTGAACAGATTAAATTTTGAGGTTAGGCGATTGATAATCTGTATTTTAATTAATCTATCCAAGTCCGCAAAATACAATTAGTCTGACTTCTTTTGAATTTACACCACTTTGAATGAATCTTTTTATTCTAAATCGTTCACTTGTTCGAATTTTCATTTTCATCGCATAAAGCCGAATTTTCCGAATCCGTGTCAGACGAATTGAAGCGAAATTATTTATATGTAAAATCTTTTTAAGGAATTCGGGTTCCGACTCAATGACAAAAAAAGCACATGGATTAAAAAGTACATAGATTCAAAATGAAGTTGATTCGTTCAAATGGCTATCGGTTTGAAAGGGTATCATTTGAAATTACTGATATTTTTTAATAACGAAATCATTTGAAGTGGCTTCGAGTTAGGGGTTGATGACTGATTAATCCTCAGACTGAAAACTTATATTTCACTAAATTATAAAATAAAAACTAAATATTCTATAATATAAAAACTAAAAATTCTTTGACATTTGTACTTCGTTCAAAGAAGTACAGATGATGACGATCGTCATGTGAATATCGTTCATATTCGTTCATCTTCCAGGGTCATCGCGTTGTCGTCATTTGAGCTTTCACTTGTAACTTGTAAGCTACAGCTAACAACTGAATAGACTCAGATTTAGCACCGAGTAACTAAACAAATAACTATTCGAAAATATGTTTAATTCACAAACTAAAATAATAGCAAAGTCCAATACAAATGAGGCTCCATGTAGCTACCCATAATTTTGAAGCCATGCTTTTCGGAAAACTACTGTAATTTGTATGTAAATATAACATATTTTCCAAAAGTTTTTAGTTAAATTCAAAAATTCTTCAAAACATTTTTATTTAGGATTTCAAATTCTTATTGTGGGCTTTTATTCTAATTAATTCCAGTTATGAATGTTCCACTGTATCAGCAGTAGTTGCTAACTCCTTGAGAATGATTTGAATCTAATAATTAAGTAATTTAACTTAATAATATTAATTAATTGCCTCTATATATACTTTTTGCAAAATAACAGGATTATGTACTCGCTCATTGCTGAGAAAACAACATAAATATGAGAAGAATGAATAAATTAAGTGTTAAAGTTGGAAACGTGACAACACCGTAAATGACCGCAAAATCAGCTGATTCAGGATCGTACTTTTAGAAAACATTTTAGCTGGTGTAGGGCCGTACTAAGTAGATATGGTAATTTTAGTGGATATCAATCATTTTATCTTTTGGAACGTCCACTACTAATGTATGAAAGGAGCTTTTTCAAAATTCTAATCCAATTCCTATATTTTGATTCGTGTCATTTTACAACATTATTCCGTATAGAAATTAATTTATCATTTCCCATTTGAAGTTGGGCCCTGCTCTTCATTCTAGATTATTTAGATGACTAGACATTTTTCCATTCACCTGTTAAATTCGAACTTCGACGGTTTACATATATGATTTCTTTAGCTTTAAAATCTATAATTTAAACACAGTTACAATTATTTTTTCATAAATAGCTCCATTTAATCAGCGTTACATTCAAATATATTCCATACTCGTAAAGTAATAATTTAAAATAATTTTCCATGACAGGCAGACGTAAAGAAATTATTAAAGAACGTCTGTCTGGTATAGAAAATTCTTGTTAATTATTATTTTATACACAGAGAAAAATAGGTGGTTAGCCTAAACATCTAGAGAGTCAGACTGAGTATTTGAGGGTCAAAAATAGGACAATCCTCTAGATTCTAGATGGTCAAAATAAGATGGTCGACTCGACCGGATGTACCAGAAATTTGGAACTTTTAAATGGACAAAATTCATTTTTCCAGCTCTATTTTATTCAGAAACAGTGCTCCAAATAAAAATACTACTACTTAGTTCAAAATACAATAAATATCAAATTTTGTCAACGTTTAAAACTTCGACCTCATCCATCTCGGACAATTGATCGACCATCGGTCAAAATAAGTGAAAACAAGATATGCAATTTGACCATCCCAGAGGATCGACTTGATTATGTATCTTGATATAGTCAGTATGACCCTCTGCGGATAGTTAAATCGAATATAAAGCAAGAGTCGAGGTGACTATATTGAAAAAATTATAGAGGGCCGATCTGACCAACTAGAAGGTCAGACTGACTCTCTAAATTTTGGTTATCCAACTTTGAACCTCCAGTTTTCTCTGTGCGAATAAATAGATATACGAGCGGTTGAACGCAAAATCCAGATAAAAATATTCAGTCTATCAAAGTGTAAAATTTTGCAAATTTAAATTATATAGAAAAAACTTGTTTATAGCATCCATCTTCAGTTATAGAAAAGCACAAATGCAAATTCGATAGTAATATCGATCCGCATATTTACTAAACGATCTGAAAATTTTATATAGTTTCCCTCAATGTCAAAATGTTTCAATATATGGAAAAATTCATTCGGCACTTGAAAATTGCATTAACTTAGATTTTTTCTTCTTAAAATCTTTGGAGATGAGTGACGACTGGTTACAGAGAGCTCGTCCAACAGGCTCTCCTCCTCCCGCGTGTTGGTTTCGTAACATGCGTCTCTCCCACGTCTCTCCTCTCTGGTTCTCTCCTCTCCTCTCTTTCTCCAGATCCCTCTGGGTCTCTGTGGTATATAACTATATTATGCCTGTATACTATAACTATATAGCTTATTCTACAATCTACAGGGCGTCTCATAAGATGCGAACATCCAGGTTACCTTGCAGCAGAGAGCTGATAAAAATACATCAGCGCTCGGAATAATCGCAGAGCCTGCTATAACATCCGTGTACTGTATACATATATACAATATACATATTGTACCTTGTACAAGCACCAACACGTGCACGAGATATTAGAAGATTCCAAAAAGTTCGTCTTTTTAAGGATTTAAGGGTGTTCTAAAGCCTTTCACGAAGTAGTCATTTTTTTATAGCCATATACGAACTATTAGCTAAAGGCATGTTAAGGTCTAGTTAAGGGTATGTGATAATTTGCCATAAGAGCAATTTATATTCGGCAACTTCACAGTTGTAATAATAAATACTTTTCGATAAAACCAGGCCATTTATAACTCCGTCTGTAAGAAGCAGAGGTAAATGACCTAGTTTTAGCAAAAAATATTTATTACTGGCAGTGTAAAGTCAGCAAAAATATATATATTCTTATGGTACCACGTGCCCTTAAGGGCGTTGGACCCAAGTGTTTTACTCAACGAAAATTATAAATTTCGATACTTTTTGCATAAAACGAAGAATTCAAAATCTCACTTAAAAATTCAATATTTTCATTTTTTTTTAAATATTTTAAATAGCTATTTTCTTGCTCTGTACGCATAATTCTAGTTAAAATTTGATTAATTCTACAGAAGGAAAACATTCCAAATTTAATATTTGTTGAGTCCAGACCATTAGTTTTATCCTAACATGTTTAGTAATTCGGATCTTGTATGGAAAATCCGAGGAAACATTGCTAGAGATTACTTCGCGAGTTGAATGACAAAAATTTATATCTTCGGTTGTTTCCTGTTCTCAGGACACGTGGTCCATCATACTTTGATAAGTTGAGATTCAGATATACTCTTAATAATTCATTTGAAAATTTATCAAATTTTTAGACTTCTAGATTTCTACACAAATTCGGTAAATTCTTAAGGGCCAATTTTTCTCCATAGTTTAGTATTATACAGCTTTAGACTTTATGCCTCATATGTTCGCGTACTGTCATTAGTCATTACCTAACCCACACTCTCTGTAGACAGTCCCCGAGGTTATCTCAGCGTGACGCGTCAGATCCAGCGATATCTATACATTACTGGGTGTACAATTTATGTGCAACACATGAGACATAACCGAAGCAATGTGCGCGCGTTTCAGTCAAATCAGTAGATACAGGTAATTGTAATGGTCAATGTTTCTTTTTCCTCGCCACCCTCCTACGTCATTTACTCAAGATATCAAATTATCGTTCGGCTAAGAACGATAATGACTTAATTAAGTAGTAAAGCAAAACACTTCGTATATATACGACTTCAAAACAAAGTAAATCTTTGGAAACATTGTTGATTAAGAGCATGTGGTATTTACCATAAGAGCAGATTTAATTTCGACAACTTTACATTTGCAATTACAATTACTGTTCGCTAAAACTATTTTTTTTTGTGTATTCGTCTTTGAATGAATAATATGGGATTTTGGAATACATATTATCAAAAGCTCGTGCCAATAATTCAAGAGTATTTTGTTTTTTCTCTGTAGTACATAGCATATAAAATTTCCAATCGTTCCATCCGATCCTTTGCAACATCTGTACTAGGCTTCATATAAAAGTCTGTGAAACAAATATTCATATAAATCTGTTCCACTACAGAGGGAAAAATGTTTAATTATAATTTTTAATGTTTGTCGATCATTTGGATTCAATACCCTTAATTTTATACTCAGGTATTGTTTCAAGACAAAATAAATAATAAATAAATTCAGTAAACTGAACGTTTCGTTGAAATTTCTATGAGATTTCTCTGTGATTATCGGAATTTCCGACACCGTTCCGATAAGAACTTCTCGATATCGCTCGGCGATTCAGTTGGCGCGATCATTTTCTTCTTTTAACACATTTGAAAGATTTCCACGTGATGCTGGATTGCCGCGATTCCAAAAGAGTTCCTCTCAAATTCTCGTATGATTTATTTATGTTTCTCACGCGGAAATCGATGATTTCTAAGTGTGAATTAAGTTCCTCAAATTCAACGATAACACATAGGCTGGAGCCAGGTTTACTTGCAATGCGAGGCAATGCGAGGTCGTTCGGGGTGGTGGAAAACTCGGTCAAAGTCTCGCCGCCGCGACGCTTCGTCTCGCTTTGGGATTTGAAGGGTCGCCTGCTCACCCCCGCTTCTACGACCTGCGTCGCTCTCGTTCACTATTGCACTCTGCCCGTTCTCCAGATCCTCGCGATCGCGAGTCCACCCGCAACTCCTTTTCGACTTTCATCCTTCTTTTTTTCATGGCAGGCGGAGAGAATAAAAATCTGCGAATCTTCACACGTTTTTTTTCTACTTGATAAAACAGATGTGCTACCAGTTGAATTTATAAGAATGCACACTCTTGTTTTAGTTTTGATTTTAGTTTGTTTTAGTTTTTAATTTTTAGACGTTATTTATGTTTTGGAATTATACATTCAAAAAACTTTCTTTCTTTTAAACTAATTTTGTTCCATTCAAAGAAAGTCTATTTGATGTGAACAAAATTATTTTGAATTATGTATTTTGATTTAAAGAAACTGTTTAATTCAAAAAGAATTTATATATGTAGGTCTTGCTTGTTTTATTTAGGAAGCCATTTACCTTTTCTATCCTGCGCAAAAAACTACTGCGCGCCCTATTTCGTAAATTTGTGATGGATGAATGTTTCGTGAATTTCAAAACACTGTTAACAGTCTGTCTCCTAAGGTTACTGGGTCTAGCAGCAATTACGCTCTTGACCCATTTTACGATTCCACATTTTACGAGAGTTGTGAAAGTATAAACAAACGATCAACCCATTTTCGAAAAAATGGCTCTTGACCTCTCTGCAGTTCCTTTTTATACGTTTTAATCAGTTTTAATAAATCCTTAGAATATGGCAACTTTATGAAGGGAAGAATTATGTACAAACTTTTTAAATTACTGTACAAATTGTAATTGAAGATGCATTATTATTTCCAAGACCCGTTATTAAAAAATCATGAGTCACGTGTGAAAAAAGTTAAGATAGATGGAACTGAATGAACACAACAAATTCACTTATCACTATCGATAAAGTATCGAACGTTCTTAGTATGGGTCAATTTCACACAATTTCAGATTCAATGTATGCAATGTAATATTTATTATAGCGATTGATAACTTTAAAATTAAACTTCAATTTAAAAGCGTATTAGGTGAAGAAAATTCGTTTTAAGGGCAGGTGGTAATTACCATAAGAGCAAATTTTGTTTCCCCAAGTTTTAGCAATAATTTTTTCGGAAGCATTATATTGGTCTAAGTTTAATATTTCATGAATAAAGTCAAATAAAAATTGAGTTTTCAGGTTTGAGTCATTATAAACTTAATTCTTCACTTGAAAACTACTCACAGAAAAAATCACACGTTTGTTTTGTCTGTCTTTTTGTATATAAATTTGCTGTTTTTATACAGGATAAATTTCAGACGGGCAAATATGTATCAAGCTGACGAATGTTTTAAACTCGCTTTGGATACACGAATTTCTCAGGTCCACTGCTTTCAGTGTCAAACTTCTATATCTATATATACCAAACTGGAAGCAAAAGACGAGTTTCGAAAGTTTCAAGTGTTCGTCCTAGTTACTCGAGTTTCATTGCTATACGTCGAATTATAAAGCTTAAATTTCGATTAGCATAACATCTGATGCACCCCTTAGTCGCTTCCAATAGTTTTCTTTCCGTGTAGAAAAAGAAAAGAAAAGTGAGAAGGTGCTGGGAAAGTTGTAAAGTTCGCATTTGGAGTTGAAAGGCCGTAAACAGAAAGAAGGTTAAAAGTTTCAGAAAATCGTGGAAAAAAGAATATAAAAACAGGCAGAATGTTGTGCCTGAGACGAGTTGTGGTAGGTCAGAGTGGAATCTAGATGGATACGAATCATAAAATTTGATTGGTTCATAGCAAGCGGGAGAATCCCCACGTATACATATATCCGATATTGACTCACCTCCGACGCGTATTCTATACACATGCTTCCAATCTAAGAGAAAAAAAAACTGTTCTCGATCATTCATTATTCTTCAGTTTCCTTGATCACAGTTTTTTTGACACCTCAACAATTAGTCAGTCTGATGTAATAAACAAAGTATTTTCCGATCTCGATTTCCGTTATAATAGAGATTCCAGTTTTTGTTCCCTTTTATAGAGGCATTGCTGATTCTGATCCCATCAACTTTTCGTGTATGAAAAGAATCCTCAAGAATATTATTATCTTATTTACATAATTGTCAAATTTTGTGCAACTGATAAATGATAAGAATTTCTCAGTATTAGAGATGTAAAGCTAATTCGCTTTCTAAACTGAGAAGAGGGAGAGAAAAGGTTACCTTAAGTTTTGTTACACACTTATGTACTTTCAAAGTATCATCGACCTGCGGGTAGTGGGTTATTATTTCGATCGTAAATTTTTATTACACGTGCAGGACTTTTTACGATCACCATTACGTCGTTTCCACATAAAATTGTACTAGGCATATATAAGTTTCTGAGGTTTTTTTTTCATTGTATGTAAAAGTTTTATTGCCCTACAATCCATGACTTAATACGTGTCTTTTCAACTCTAACTTTTTTTTACCCGTCTATAATTCTTGCAAATGACTAATTTAGTTAACCATCTCAAAAAATGAAACCAGACTTATAACATGTTTTGAAATCTATAACTGCTGACGATATTAAACGACAATGTACACTGGTCGATACATTTAGACTGAAATTTTTTCTTTGACATTCCGTCATCATCACCTCTTGAACTCTACAAACTTACTCGATGTGAATGAATTACCAGTATAGTCCATTCACGAAGTTAAGGTAGAATATACAAGAATTTCTCAATGATTTTCGTTATTCTTTCTTTTTTTAAACAATTTTTCTGGAGTCGTTTGATCTTGATAAATATGTATGGTCTTTTGCATGCCAGAATGAAGGTTATTCAGCGCAAAAATATCTGATAAGTTTACTACAATGTGACTTAACACAACTTAATGCTTTTGACGTAATTTCTCGTAAATTTGTAGAACGTTGAAAACGTGGACGGTGAAATAGTTCACCAGCTATGCCTAGCCCGCGCGGTTTTTCGTTATCGACATTTTCACAGCACCTAGGTGTGCGTGCACATGTGCGTGAGCTCGCTGCCCACTTCACAGTGGATGTACGTATGTGAAAATCCGTGCATTGGTAGTGGTATCTACGTGAACGACTGTGGATTGACACGTGTGGGTGTATATGTGCGTGGGTGTGGGTGAATTTGCTTGTGTGTGTGTAGTTTTCTAGAGGTTTCCCCTAGCAACGAGCAGCAGTACGACGACCACCACCACTGGCACTACCACTGGCACCACCACATTACCACGGCTACGAACGATACCAGCCCCAGCTCGGCTTAGGGGAAGCTACAAACCGCACACGAAACTATTTCACCGTCCATTCGAGATGGTCGATAGTAAAAAATATGCTATAGAACTGGATTTTCTCAAAAAGTATCATTTATCAGCATTATTTTAATGCAAGCAGTGTCATTCTTATGCTCTAAAATTTACATTCGTTTCTGTATGTTTATGTCATTTAGCCTTTTGACCATTTGATCTACATATACATATTTACTCTATTGACATTTTTTATCACGAGCACTTGGTATAATTTTATTGTAACTCCACTTCTATTCCTGCGAATTAAAATTAGTCATTTTTAATCAGCAATTAGTCATGCTTGGTATATTTGATCCAACAATTTTCATGCAGCCTAATTTCTATGATTCAAAATCATCGCAGAGCAATGAAAGATCATTTTTGAACGTTTAAGTGAACGAATTTTTGCATTGATTGTATATTAAACTAGAAACAGTTTTCAAATATTGATTTTCTTGCATTGAAAATAATTCTGCGGGGAAGAAACTATGTTTATGCTAAACGAAAATGAACAATTTTTCTTTTAAAACTTACAAGATACAAAATTTTCTAGTGCAAAGACTGTATAGTACCCAAAAAATGACCCAGTAAAGTTGCAACCGCTCAGGGAATTTGGAACTCACTCTATACTTCGTTCCTTAAACTAAAAGAATTTACTAAATTTACTCTAATTCGTTGAGTCAAAATTTAATTGTTGATAATAATTCTTTTTAGTGCTAAAGAACACTGCAAAAAGTTTTATTAAATTAGATCATTTGGAACTCATCCCATATCATCTTTTAGTCCGAAAAAAATGTTAAAAGCCGCCCAAAAAAGTTTCATCCCTCTGGCTTATTTGAAACTCACCCCATATTCACCAAAAACTTTTTGATTTACGGAATGATATGGGTGTGTCTTCATCCCTTGGCATGACAAGAGAAGAAACTTTTTAGGATGTCTTTTAGAATTGAGAAGACTTATTTTCAACAATAAAATTTTCACCCGACGAATTAGAGAATTTTTTGGGTCTACGGGATGATACAGGGTGATTCCAAATGCTTCGAGGCAATAAAAGTTTTGTGAGTGTCTTTTAACATTGAAAAAGACCTATTATAAGCAATAAAATTTTGATCTAACGAATAAGGGTAATTTTGTTGAATTTCTTATTTTTAAGGTTCATTTATTGGGTTTCATAGAACTATTTTCCGCCAGAAATATTGGATCTTGTATGTTCTAGAGAAAAACATTTGATACAAAAGCCCAGCACAAGTTTGAGTCTGATCGGAGAACTTTGATCTTTTAGGTGGGGCCTCCTCAGTTAATGCTTCATTAATGCTTTCCGAGCAATTTAATCTACGTGGCATATAGTTTAGTGTTGGTTTATCAACAAAGTTTTGTGGATTAAACTTGTGGTTTCAAATATAATATAGAGTTTACACAAAATCTGGTTGAATTAATATTTTCATATAATACAAGGATCATACGTCTATATTAATTTACTTCCAACACATTTACAACTGAAATATGTGCCAGAAGTTTCAAACGTTCACATAATTGAAATACTATATGACATCTGTAAAAAGCTTTTCCTAAATCATCACGTAGAACAAAAGTGTACACATTTTTTTTATTCAAGTGAATATTGGAGAATGGATAAAAAAAATAATATTAATGTTTTCTTCCGTGCAACATAATTCGTGCTGATTTTTTTCAACACATTTTCATCGATAGATTGTAAAAGAATTTTCTGCTCAACTTGATCAACTTCACTGAATACAAGTTTCAATCAATAATATTGTTGAGATAATTTCACTCAATACATTGTTGAGTTGAGTACATACGTAGTGCAACAAGTGGAAAATGCTACAAGAGATGTGCGAACAACAGAGAGCAATGTGGTTGCACAAAGAGGCTAGTACTGTAATCAAAGGAGGAAGCAAAACTTTATATATGAATGATTCTCTAACCAGAGGGCTTTTTTAAAGCTACTTTTACCAAAAAATGTAAAAAAGATATTGTACTTGAAAAGTTCATAAAACTATATGAATTTAGAAATTCTTTCATCTACTGCATCAAATCAGTTTTTAATTTAAGTTCTCATTTGAGCTCTGGAAGATTTTCTGCTGTTTTCCTTCCCTTCGGCCAAATATCCAAGCAAATGCGAGCGCCCCTAATAAAAATCTCATACTGATCATATTTTTTATACATATTAATTAATGAATACAAATTTTGTGTTTCAGGTATCCCTCTCCAGTGCATAACGGTGGACAAAACGGACCAACTATGAACTGTTCGGGATCACAAGGTAGGATTTTTTTATTTATAAGAAAGAGTCGACTAATGCCATTTTTTGTTATAAATTAAAAATTTTGTATAAAAATTAAAGAGCACCTTTTTGAGGGTCAGTGTACAAATCTTTCGATTTTTTTTAAATAGGTGTAATGGTGAAACAAGAAGCAAGAGATGACGGTTATGAGACGAGTCCAGATCTTGAGATGAGAAGCAACGGTGGTGATAGTAGCCAACAGTACCACACTCCACTGACACCACATACACCCCACACACCCCACACACCTCACACACCTCTTACACCTATATCAGCCACACCACACCAACCCCAGCAACCGGGTTCGACCGCCGCCGCCGCCGCTGCCGCTGCAGCACTTGGTCAGGTAAGTTGATATATAACAACTATGTGTGTTCGATGCCAACCAGCAGCACTATATTGATCATATTCTCCATACTTAACTTAAACGAAAAAGAAATTTTCAAACGAACGAGATCTAGAATTTGTTTGCTTAAAATGATACCAGATACCATTTAGCATCTAGAAATCTTCAGTAAAGTTTCATTCCTGTAGAAGTTCTGGAACACATTCCAATTCAACCCCTACGAATTGAAAAATTAATTTTTAAAAATATGCCTTAACTAAGTTAACTAAATTTGTATGAATTTAAACGGTTTTATTTGATGTCTAAAGATTCTAAAAAAAGGTTTTATGTCAATAGCACTTCTGGACACACTTCCTGTATACATTTCCGTTGTACACTCATAAGATAGTAAAAATTCATTTAAATATTGACACAATTCTGAGATATACAGAGATATAAAATTTGAAGTCTCTGTATTAAAGCATTTTAATGAATTTTTTAATTCTTAGAGATTGAATTGAGGTGTATTCCAGAATTGCTACTCTCTAAATCTGAATTAGTCATAAATTACTAACGAAATAGTGCCAAATCGTTTACTAATACACTTTAGTAAGCATTTTTATTATAAATTAGTTAAAAACTACTAATTCAGTTAGTAACGATAACTAAATCAATTAGTGAGCCTTACTAAATGAATTAGTACTATTTTACTGTGAATTAGTAGTTTTTAACTAATTTATAGTAAAAATGCTTTTTAAAGTGTATTAGTAAACGATTTGGCACTATTTCGTTAGTAACTTATGACTAATTCAGATTTAGAGAGTAGGGTGATAAAACTTTGTAAAAGTTGCAAACTTTGGCCAAGTAGATTTAGAATGATTGAAAAAAAAAAATTCTTTCGACAAAAGAGCGAGCCTATGATAATAAAAATCGAATTAACGTTGACCAAATTTTTCTCGTAGGTTGCAATAAAATGTGAGACCCCAGTAGACCCTTACTCCTTTGTCGACGAGGAAATGTCGATGGGTGGAATAAGGACGGCCAGTAGTCCTGGTGGAAATCCTGAATCCATGTCGTGTCCTGGAGGAACGCAGCCTGGATTAGGGACGCGTACTTGTACACCACCTTGTTCCTTATCAAATCAACACCAAATGAATCTATTGATGAACGGTGCTGTGAATCCGCAGCTGGTACACCAGCCGAAGAAACGTGGTCGGAAGAAAAAATCTGAAATGATTTTAACGCCAGAAGAGTAAGTAATCTTATTTTCTTTATTATTTCGTTAATAATTACCTTCAAAAAATTATTTGAAAGTGTATTAATGAAAATATTTTGTTTAAATTGTTAAATAATATAATATACCTTGTTTGGTTTAGAGCGGAACTGGCAGAAGCTAAGAAGAGAGCTAAGACGTATAAGGAACGGAAGAAGCACGACAGATTCGATGGGATGCCGGAAGAGGAAGTTAGCAAACGTATATTACCTGATCACCTTACCAACAATCTTGACATCATTATAGTAAGTCAATATATGATTAAATTTAATATTTACACGTGTTGTCGTGTAGAAAAGGATGTCTGGGAGAAGGGACAAATTTTAGATCGATCGATTAGTCGACTGATGATTATTGAAACAAGCTTGTCCTTCGACACCGTTTTGACCATTGCTGACCAATCTCTCCATGAATCGTGGATCGCAAAGTCATCCTGCATCATACTAAACACACACAGTTGAATTACCCAATAGCTAATTCCCACTGGTTCATGAGTATCTAAAAATTTTTTGTTTCAAACATCAAATCTCTTGATTCTATTAAATTCATTCATCTTTTTATGCAGGCTCTTAATGTTCATTCATTCTCTCGTAATAGCCAAACCATCTCAAGAAATTTATTCCACAACTTTTAAAGTCCCCCCTCATTACTGAGTTTGTCCACGTTTTATCTTACGTGTTAAACTTGTTCTTATCCTTTACCTATACTTGTTCTTATCCTTTATGGAAGTAGATAAAGATCTCACTTCTGTACAACACAGTATCTGGTATTCATATCCATTTAAAAAACGAATTTATAAAAGTTCCGGTAACTCATTCAGAACTTGATATTCAATTCCTGTAGAATAATTTTCAGAACTCAGGAAACTAGACTTTGGTAATATAGACATTTGGATATTTTCATTGAACCGATAATCTGCTTACTAGTGCAAAAAATACTCGACAGCTCATGAGCACGTTTATGTTTCGGTTATTGCCCGCAATGCGTTTAACACGTATGGGTACATTGAGGTAACACGATCCAAGTGTTGTTTTTCAATCGAGACAATTCCAACCTCGTCATTTTATCCTCGTTTTATCCCAGGTCGCCATTCAACGCCAACCGAGCGGCTAACGCATTGGCGTTAACACGCTAATGCGATACGTACTTTATGGGCCCGGTTCGTTCGTTTGGTCGTTCACAACTAACGATGTAAAGTGATTCCACCCTGTGATACGCCCCCTTCGAAATCCTCTGTACAGCCAAAATCGTGAATCTGCATTTATCCAGCACCCCTCGTTATCTCGAATTTCGTCGAGACCATTTCGACAATTTCGTGTCCAACTCATTACTAATTCTGTAACGATTATATATTTTTTTATTTGCGCCTCGCAAAATGACAGACTTTTTATCTTTCTGATAGAGTTGTGTTCGATGCATCCTTGGACTTTGTCGTTATTAATTATCTAACCGCTGAAGACAAGTACGAAGAAAATTCAATTGCGCAACAGGTACCTCTACTTGTACAATCTACAAAATGCATTACGTAATCAACAAAGCGATGTGATGTGCAGATGAGGTTTTTGTTGTAGAATGCAGCGAAGACGAAAGAATCTATTCAAAAGTGCAAAGAGTGACGACTTTTAATTTTCGTATTTAATCAAAGAAGCCTTTTATGTAATTATGTATTAACTCTTCAACACATACTAATTGTTCTTCTCATTATATTGACTGCTGCGTTCGTGGCTCAATGATCAAAACTCAAAACTTTATCATTTTTGAAAGAAAAATTCTCTTGGGTACATTCTAGTCAGTTCCCATGACTTTACTTCCTCCATCTTTTTCATAAGCTCCTAACATTAAGGTAAAAAGTTGAATCCAGCTCTCTTAAAGGTGTTGAACTCAAGTTCTTCCTTTAAAATTCAATTTCGTTATTTTACTCGAAGAATATTAGAAATAGACTTTTTTTTGCTCCATAGAGGTACTCGTTTTAAAAATAGAAGTGTGGCTGTAGAGCGAAAATATACTTAATTTTAATCATTTTTGTGGGTGATGAAAGATTGAAATGTACCAAGATGTGTTCGGTGCTTTCCTGTGCGTTAAAAATGAGATTCGTTGGAAGTAAGACACAAACTCTTTAAGATACAATACTCAAATAGGTCCCCTTCCAAACTTGAGGGATTGCTTTTTGTTAGTTAGTTACGTAGTTGCATCGACCGATGTGAACGACCTGCTTGAATGAGATAGAGTCATCATTGTCGCAGTTGACGGAAACGAGGTGGAAATAAGCCTCGACCGCTCGCTAATTTGTAGTCGATCGAAGGCAACCAAGCTTTTTTCTGTCGCCTTTTCCATCCACTGAAGTTAACTGAAAGATATAATTCGTATCGAATTATATATTTTATTAACACCAAAGATCTCAAATAATATGAGCCTTGAATAATTAAATATATCTATATTAGTTATTTCTATAATAATGAAAATCTAGAAGGTATCCTGGGAAAATGGTATAGACTATTCTGAACTAGCTTTACTGATTCTTGATAAAGAAATCTGCTATCTTCATATCTACGATAAGAGAGGACAAAAGCTGATCTTACGGCAAACTCTAGATATAGCAGCTTTCTTCATCATGGCGGCAATATAGCCATGAGTGTGACTGTGAGACTTGAAAGCCTTCAGCACTCAATCTACTACTGCTTTGTAATTATTACATTTAGAAAAAAATTTTCTAAAACCCATTACTAAGTTGGTATTTTTCTTGCAGATTGGTATCAATCCAGGACTCTTTGCAGCTTATAAAGGACATCACTATGCTGGACCTGGAAACCACTTCTGTAAGTTACAATTCATTTATTGAACTGTCCACAAGACTATATTTTCAACGAAAATAATAACCCTTAGCTGCCACACTGGGGTCGATTTGGCCTCAAGATTAATACTAAATATTGTTTTCATAAATGTATCCAGTGTGTCTTCTAAAAGAACTCTTAAAAATTACTTTTTTAAGTCGAGAAAGTCAATAGTTGCTTCCCAACACAATTTTTTATCCAGCAGGGTACGAAATGCCCCAGTGTGACTGCTAAGGGTTAAATTTCAAACAAGATCACTCAACAAATAAATAGTTAGGGACAGTATTTCATTAACAAACTCAGTATTCAACAAATCGTTTGGCTTAACTTTGGATTTTTGTTTATCTTCATCTAGGGTGACCAGGTGGTTAGACCAAAAAATACGGACGTTCCCTCGATTCTTTTATAAAACTTCTACCACACTAGCTTCATTATATTAATAATAAAGCAGGATGTGGTGAGGAAAATAAAAAGAAAATTCGTACGACTGTATGACGGTTCAAAGCGATTGGGAATGGAAAATCAACAATTAAGTCGACTATTTTGAATAGTACTGCTATTCACAGTGATTTCGATTAAACTTTAATATAAATTTTTGCGCACCAGTGACCAGGCCGGTGCCAATTACGTACGCATATACGCGTGCGTGCATTTTATGTGCCTACGGTGAGTGAGGTTAGGTGCGGGCTGGATTTTCCAGGGTTTTCCCGGGGTTGCGGTAGTTCGAGGGGGCGAGGTGCCGGATGGATGTGTCGGGAGGATTGCAGGGGGTGGTAGAAAGAGAGAACATGCTACCGAAAGAGTGAGAAGGGTGTTTAGGGGGATTGGGGGGTGGCAGCATGACGCGAGGGAGAAACTATAATGAGTGGTGCCCGTGAGGGTGAACGGGATAAAAAGGGATGAAGAGGGAGGTAAAAAGGTTGGAAGCTGTGGCAAATGGAAAGAGAAGGGAAGTGGAATGTGATGCCAAGGGGGATTGGACGGAATAGAGAGGAAAAAGAGAGGCCGAGGGGATAGAGAGAGATTCCAAGCATGGAGGGTATGGATAACAAAGCGGTGGGATCAGAGGAGAAGTGAGGAAAGGACTTTGTATGGATTGGGATGGATAGGTTAATTTAAGAGGCGAAAGTGAGGGACCTACAATTTTCTGCTAAATGTATTAACTCATAATAGGTAATAATAGGTGGTAGGTAAGATTGGGAGGAAATGGGAAATAAAAGTAGATGTTGAATCAGTAGTCTCAGATAATGATTTTCATGTCGGTTGAATGATACTGGAAGAAGAATCTTTAGTTTCAGTCTCTATCTTGTACTGGAGAAGTTTGTTTGCTTGAAATCTCTCTTGAATTCTTCTGAAATTTCTGAACTCATTTGAAATCAGTTGAATTTACTTGAAGTTGTTTTCATTCTCCTGAAGGCACTTGAAGTTTCCAGAACAGGGTGACCAGATCAGTTCATAAATAAATGAGATTTTTTGATCTCTAATAAAAATTAAGCTTTTTTTATATGGGATCGAACTCCCTACTCCTGACGTCAGCTGATATGAAGTTAGCGCAGAGAGAATAAAAAGTAAGTGAGTGGATCAGATTCACATTCTGTATGAACCTATATCGCGCTTTATTTCAAAGCTTGTTGTAGTCTCGTAAATTCAGTGAAATCTCTCTAACTCAGTAAATTCACATCAAGTCACATGAATTCAGTTGAATTCTTCTGAAGTCACTTGAATTCTTTTGAATCATCTAAAATATCTGAAGTCAGTGAGATCTTAGTCAGTGAAATATCCTGAAATATCTTCAAGTCAGACACCTGCTTGATTGAGTTGTCAACCCCTCGGTTACAGTAGCTTTATAAGTCTGAACGAATCCCCTAAAAATAATAGTCTCAAGACTTAGCTAGACTGAGAGGAAAAACCGAGAAAAACTGGAATAAATTTTGTTGGACTTACTCTAATTGAATGAATTTTCAACAGTGATGAAAAACAGTTGAATTTTCAGCACATTTCTAACTATGTAACAACAATTGACATGTGATCAGATCACCAATTACAATTCTCTAGAGTCGGACTCTACTTTACATTGAACGTTGCGTTATAGATATCCACTTCCACATGTTTTCGATGTGAAAAAAGAATGCAAAGCGATGATTATATGAAAGTGCTGGTATAAGGAGTACACGTCCCCATTAACGGAAGTTCTCGAGTCTACCGATACCTGTAGCCCAAGGAAGCATTATTGAAGCCGACTAAACGTGTGGGCGTAAAAAAGATGCTTGTAGATGAAAAAGGAAAAGGTAGAAGGTAGAAGGTAGAAGGTAGAAGGTAGAAGGTTGAGGATGAGATAGGTAGAAAGGAAAAGGTTATGGCGGCGAGGGGGAGCGGTGGTAACTATAATGAGTGGCGGCTACGAGGGTGAGACGTTGGCAAGTGGGTGGGTGGAAGGTTGGGTGGTTGGTCGAGGAGTGAGTGTGGGAAAACGTGTAGTTGCTTCCCTTTACTCCACACCGCCCTTTCTACCACCATCCACCAGCTACCCTCGTTCCATGGGGCGGAAGAGAGGTGGGTGGTGGGTTGTAGGTGGTAGGAGGATGGATGGAAGGCAGGAGGGTGTGCGAGGGAGTAAAAAGGGAGCTAGGTAACACAGAAGGGGGTCGAAGGGAAGGGCGTCGAGGGGGTTGTCGCACGCCTATTCGCTCGATAGCAGCTTACAGTCCGTGCACGTTCACTACCCCTGGCGTTTCGTGCCGTATCTGGTGGTTCGACCCAGGTTTTTCGACCCCGGTCATGGGGTTCTTTATGGCATCGTGCTCTAGTCTTTGTGGTTGTATGCGATCAACCAGAGGACCTGTTCTTTGGGTCCCACAATGCTTTCAAAGGACTTTCATGGATGAAAATCGATTTTCCAGGCGCGATAATTGTTGCTAGTAGACTCACGCACTGATGTGGTACTACAGGTTGTATCGATTGTAACCTAACGTTTAACACTATATATATATTATATATATATAAACATAAAAGATCAATTGTCAAGAAGAACAATCTCTTTGGCTCCCTTCTCTAATTTATTTAATTCAATAGGACAATGCAAATATTTAACTGTACTCTAATCGAGATACTATCATGTCAAGGGGTGTCAAGGGGTGAAGGAACCTGATACTTATTATTTAAAAAAACTAGCACCTTTAATAGTTATTTAGTAGCTAATTATAGTCAATTATAATAGGGGAGATATTCATTAGGGTTTATTAAATATATTGTATACATATTCTTGTTTTTAACAAGGAAGTTATGTCTTTTTAACTCTAGGTAATTTAATGAGAAGCAGTTGAGATCAGGTGACGAAAATCTGTTTAAAAAGAGTAATCCTTTTATAAAAGGTGTATGATTTACTCTTGTTGGTTGAGCAAAAACTATTCGTATCAGAAGAAAGTGGTTGGATAAAGTCTGAAACTTGAACGCACTGGGAAAAGAAAGTTAGCTTAGGTTAGCGTCGTTGGAGGGTCGCGTTAGCTTCGATAAACTTTGTTCGATCGGCCGTTCGTCTTCTTATCCCCCCTTTCCTTTTTCACGGGGTAAACGCGGAAAGCGTACGCTCTCCACCGTTAACTTTGTTCCCAAGTTCTCCAAGGTCGTAGGTTCGCAGTAGGTCGCTTGCCCGAACGAGTTTCAGTTGCGTCATAAATCTAAACGCTCGCTAGATCCTTGCGACAGTTTCAATTCAATAAGCGACCTCTAACAAAACGATTGCGCAAAAAAAGTAAACTTATAAAATTCTCAAACTTTTTCCAAAGTGTTGAAATGTAAATAATATTGCTCTACAGACTGGAGTATACTAGTTTGGCTAAATATATGTATAAAGTGGTGAAAAAAGTTGCATTGTTGTAAAAAAAAAGTTGGAATGTGAGTGATGAAAAAGTAGATATTGTATTTCAATAATTTACTTGTTTTATTGATAAAAATGCATATTATTCTTTTTCTAGGGAAATGTCTACATTTAAGCGGACTAACTCCTGAGCCCTTGACAGCCGACGATGATTACAAACTTCTACGTCTTGGCATTGGCTTCACAAATATGGTAGCACGAGCTACGAAAGGCAGTGCGGACCTTACAAGAAAGGAAATTAAAGAAGGTTAGTGTTAATCGCAATAAAAATGGAGACTATTTTTTAAATTGAAAATACTGGTGGCAATTCAACTAATTCTTCGACATGCTTTAATTTCTAGGAAGCCACATTCTTCTAGAAAAATTACGAAAGTACAAGCCTAAGATTGCAGTTTTCAATGGGAAACTAATTTATGAAGTGTTTTCCGGTAAAAAGGAGTTTGGATTTGGGAGGCAGCCTAACCTTGTTGATGGAACTAATACCGTAAGATTCTTAATATTAATTAAAGTATTCCAAAGAGAAAATATTCAAAAAAAATTGTAATAAGAAAATTAAAGGATCAAATGGTTTACGTGATATTTTTTTTGTTTCTTGCAGTATATGTGGGTCATGCCTTCGAGTAGCGCTAGATGTGCTCAGTTACCCAGGGCTGCAGATAAGGTTCCGTATTACGCTGCTTTGAAAAAGTTTCGTGATTACTTGAATGGAACTATTTCACATCTCGATGAGTCAGACATTGTTTTTGCCGATTCGAAATTAAAGAAAAAGGACCAAGATGGAACAGATGATAAGAAATCACTCTATGGCGATGATTTAACGAGAGACGGTGACAACAGAATCACAGATTTGAATGGTGCAATGATGAAACAAGAGTCCGGTGCTATTCCGGGAAAGAAAAAAAGGGGTAGACCAAAGAAAATAAAAAATCCGGAAGATCAACCTCAGCCTGATTCTGAAAAAGTAGACCCAAATGGTGAAGTAATAAAAAAGCGGCGTGGTCGGCCAAAGAAAATACATCAACAGCAGAAACAGCAAGAATTAGAAGCCAAAGAGAGAGAACATCATCATCAGCAACAGCATCAGATCATGGCGGCGCACCTAAACGACGGTTATGGAAATGCAATATCCAACTGTTTCTCTCCTCCCCTTATGTCGCCACCCAAGACATTTGCTCACATGGCACCATACTCTCAAAATATGAACGAGCCTAGTTATTTCGGTCAAGGAATGAACGACAGCCCCTACGGTATGAACCCAAAGCACAGTCCTGTTCATTTACAACACTACAGCCAAAGTCCCAAATCCATGTCCCTTTCCTTCACTCACTCAGACCTTTCGTCTGAAATCAACACAGCCATATCATCGGAAAATAACCTTGAACCATCGCCTTTAACATCGCCGAGTGTCGAACATCCGGACTTCGAACCACCTAGCAGTATTTCTCAGCAGAACATGAGCAATGGACCTGGTTCGTACAACCCTGCTGGAAACGGGGATAGTGGAGGTCACCACGGTAGTCCTGGAACCCCTTCGCACTCGAGTTACGCGAGTTACATGGGTTATCATGAACAAACGCCAGACGCACACAATCAGCAGCATCCCCATCAAGCGACTCCGACGCCTTTGAGTCAAGCTGGAGATGAGCACTCTCATCACTCTCATCAAACGCCACCGCATACCCATCCTCATACGCCGACTCACTCATCCATGTCTCCTCATCACCATCCCCACGAGCAGTATAGCATCAAGAGGAACGGAAACCAAGACGTAGCCTCCAAAAGTCTAAGTGACTTGGAGTCCCTTGTAGATCAAATACCCAGCATAACTGATGGCGGAGGTCAACGATTGCAGCATGGTCATCCAGGCATATCAGATGAATCGCTCGCTGAGAAAATGGAAGCTCAACATCAGTCCTATTTATCCAGTTTTGGTAGTGGTAACATGTCCAACTACAGTCCACCTTTATCACAAAGTAACAGTGTGTATCCTAGTCCTTTACATCATTCTCCAGGAGATAATTACGGCTCCTTGTACGGAATGAATGGGCGTCACGTGGAAGCTCAACAGCAGCAGCAACATCACCAACAACAGCAGCAGCAGCAGCAGCAACAGCAACAACAACAACAGCATAGCAAGTCTTACACAGTGGAAAACCTTGCTTCTAGTAATTATACACCAAGCGTGAATCATCCAGGCAATTCCTACCCAAACATCATACCCAGTCCCCACTATCCTGTACCTATGGGGTCGCCCAATGGTTACCTCTTCAGTGGTTTGGAATCTAGTCTGATGCAGCGTACTTACGGGATGGGTGGCATGAGCGGAATGGGAGGAATGCATCCTTCGCTAGGTCACATGTCTAATCCATATTCGTACAATGGATCGTACTCAAGTTCGTTTGATGCTTATCCAGCTCCTCCATCCGGAATCCATGCACCCAGTGCAAATTATGCGAGTTACGCGGGACCTGGAACCCCTGGCCCCGGGAATTCCACACCGCCATCTTACCTTCCACCACATCATAGACCACCTGTGGACCTAGCTTATGACGGTGTATGATAATCAGTGTAAACCAAGACGCTGCTCCATGGAAGTAATCTTTTCTACGTATTTTTACACGTTGAACTTTGCCACGTCCATCGTTCTGGACGTTCAAATGGTGGTGTGCTAAACTTGTGAATATAAAAAATGTGCTAGAAAACGCCGCTAACCGAATTTCCATTAAGAGTCAAATGAACTATATTTCAAATGTTTTAACAGCTTCGAATTAAGTTGCAAGAAATTCATTAATATTTGAACAGAAAGCGATATTCTGTTATTTTATCCACTTTCTAAAATAATTTCATTAAATATCGGATCTAGTGATTTTTTTAAAGCACTCTGATCAACAATATCTAATCAGAATATCTGATTTAATAGGACACGCACGCAACGAAATATATTATCGTAGTATCAATTTTTTGAGTGCAAAAAAAATTTTAACCGATAAAGACATCATTTCCAACGACATCTAGGGCAGTAAGAAGAACGTATGGGCTGTTATTATTAGGCATATGCACAACGAAGACTAATACTACGTCTTGCATTCCGTGCCAAGAAAATTTTTTGCATGAAAAAAGCGCAAGTTATTTCATCGTACGTTCTTTAAAAGAATCGTGATATTATTTTTGTAGATGAAAAATACTGCGATATCTTAGTGAATTCTTATTATCGTATGTTTGTAGTAAGAAATAAAAATTAATCATTAACAATAAATGATTACCAGAATAATTGAAAAACTATTTGGACGGTGACCAAAAATTGACTTAGATAAATTTAGCTTAATTTTTTTTTTGATTTTTACTTAAGATTTAAACAAAATCTCTCTATCGCAAATTTATAGTGAGAAATAATAAAGCAATATTTTGCTTGTGACACAGAAATGTACCACAAGGTACTGAGTCGTTCTAATATTATTATTCAATTTTTATTAAAACGACTATCAATGACGAAATACAATGTAATAATACATTTTTAAATCGTTATTATTTTTTAAATTAAATGACATACTGGTATTAAAAGTGTGTTGAATATTGGTATGAAGTTGTCGCTTTTTTACCATTTATATTTCTTAATTTGAGTTTACTTGCGCTAAAAATAAGCTTTTCACTCATTTGAATAAAACAAAGAATGATAGCGTCTTCCTAAAAACGCCACTGCCAAAATCAACCCATGCGTTCACAATGTGGCCTGATCGGTCCTAAACACATTGAATTTGCGTGCCGTTTTTGATTTTTTTTTCTTTTTTTTTCCTTTATTTTTCTTCTATTATTTTTTTTTTATTTTTATTTTTTTTGATTGTTTTTGGCAAATGATCTGGTCTTCTATAAGATGCGGCTGCGGCGTTCAGCAGCAAATGACCTTGCGTTGTATCTTGACTCTGTTGACATGTTTAAATTTACATTTAACGTATTGTTTTTCAAACTAGTCGGAAAACTGTAAATGCAGTTTCAAACCTACGGTGCTCTTTTTATGCGCGATGTTTCACGCTGTAAATGTCATTATACATATTAACGATCGGTTTTCACAATTAATTAATTAATGAAGGAATTATAAAATCTGAAATTGCAGAATTATATTGAGACATCTCACTGTAATATTTAGTCATTAATAAAGCGGACTCTTATTAACACTGTTCAACGAAAATAAATGTATAATTCGGATATCGAGTTACCAAAAATTATTAGAAATACCTTATGCTATGAAAAAAAGCGAGATAGTGTAAATTTTTGCTCCACATTATATATTACTGAAAATGGAACATATGCATTATGCATTGTACACAACCATCAAATCTAACGCGATCGCGTTTTTGTCGTTGTTAATGTTGTCGTTATTAATTTTACGAACATTATAATTTTATTTTACCTAAGGGCAATTAATAATAGTACTATGTATTAATAATAATATTAGTAATAAATAAAGGGTGCTAAGTAGAAACATTGTGTAATTCACAACAATATTCATTTTTTACTTTATGGACAGTATGAAATGAATCTTGTGGCAAATTACATTTGACCTAAATAGCAACAATCTCTCCAAAATATGGAAAAAAACCGAGACAAACGTATAGTTTAGTACCAGTTTTTGGAAAGGTTGGTGCTATTTTGGTATAATGCTTTTACTTGACACCATTTAAATATTAAGTATTTCGTATTCAAGAAAGTCCTAATGATGTTACCTATGCAGATGCAGAGTGCCATGTAATGGTCGTGAATTGAACTGGAGTTTATCAAAACGATTATTTCATTGCTTATATGTTTTATAGTGCTTATTTCAATACGTATAATGTTCTTAGATGAAATTGCGGATATTATATACCTTTTCGTACAGTTTCATTTTACAAAATTCTTTGGTACAAAAAATAATATATTAAATGTTATTTTATAGTTAAATCACGTTCTCAAATCTATTTTGGTAATGAGTGTGTACAATCTTGAAAACTCGTGCATTAATTTGCAATTTTCTGTAATAATTATTACTTGTGGAGGTGATAGTGATTGAAATTTTTTTTGGGCGAGAGCCGGGGGTATAAAATTTATTTCTGTCTTGTCGCAGCACAATAAGTAAATGCATCAACTCAGAAACTGGTAATTCAGTATACAGCCGTGGAAAAACAGAGTCCGCAAAATGTATATTATTTTTGAAACAGGAATATGTAAAAAAAATTATCTTTGAATCGTACAAAATTGAAGGAAGAACCGATCGAAAATGCCGCGGCGTGTGCACTGAACGCTCGCTCACTATTATACGTGCAATAAGTCTCGAGTTAGATAAAAAAAAATTTAATGTAATTATAAATTTAAAAAGAAAATGCGCAATTGGTCGATATGCCTACGTCCAAATGGAAAGGAAGTATATGAGTGTTTTTTTTTTTTTTCATTGAGTGTGAACCGTACGAAGTGATGATTTTCAGCGATGTAAAGTAAACCATAAAAATTTTATTCACGCGTAGAACTTTTGTAATTATACATATAGGAAAAGACGTTATTGTTGTCACTCTCATTGTCATCATATATCACAATTGTTACGGATAAAAGACATTATCGTCATCGCTTTTTATCCTCATCGTTACCGTCCTCGGACAATGGTCGTTATTATTATTTATCGTTGCGGTTAATTAAAACTGCTTAAGTGACTTTATCGTTATATTCTATTAAGTTTTACATTTTAAATGTCGCTATACTCGATGATTGATGCATGGCATGATCAACACTCCTTCGCGATTAACGCTGTAATACGATGCAACAGCATACTTATACATAAAATTTAAATGCATGTATATATATTTATATATAAATGTAAAATTATATATAAATATATATAATATTATATAAAAAGTATAAATACTAATATAAGTAGATATTACACGAGTAAAATTAATTGAGTAATAATATAAGATGTGTCGAAATATTAACAAGTTGCACAGGGTATAGATGAAGTCGTTGATATAGTAACTGATGTCTATATAAAATATACATAGATGTTCTTTTCGTTCTATCGGCCTCGAGAAATGAATTAATAAAATTGATAACTCCTAGATGTTTTTCAAACTCCATTCCGAAACCACAAACATAGTACAGAAATATAGATGTCATCAATGTTAAGTATTCATCGATGTAACTTTAATGAATTGGTGACCTTTTACAGCTAGTAATGAAGCAATGCTTAATTGTTTGATTGATTCGTTAACTAATCAATATGACATTAATAAACTAAATGTGGAACCTAGATTTTCAAAAGTTATAATCCTAAATTAAAAATACAAAAAATACTTGACGGTATTAGGAGGAATTCATTTCTAATCATTTTATGAAAATGCTCATGCATCGTATCATATTTGAGACAATACCCATTTCGGATTATAAGCATTTTCTCTCTGCATTTGAAGTGAATTTTAACTATTAGGAAAATTTTCTTAGGTATACTTTTAAATTCCAGGATTCAAAGCTCAACTGCTTTAAACAATGTTTTCATAATTAAAAAATGTAATGTTTATTACAAATTACAATTTTTTGGAACCAAGGCACTCAAATATGAAAATTTTCTATTTTAGTTTAGAATACAAATTTGAATTCACATTGTAAGGAATCCTTAATTAATAAAAGGTGTATTTTTTTTATACATTGTGGCCATTTGGCTATGGATGTATCAGGAAGAACGAATATAGGAATTAAAAAACACTCTTGGAAAACTCAAAAGTACCTGCAGCTTTCAAGATATATTTTTCCAGAAGTATGACCTCTGTAGATTTAATTAAACTTATTTCTTTAGTAATTAAAATCTGTCGAAGATTAAAATTTCTCAGTTTATATCCGAGGGAGAAAAACATTAATGGAAAAAAAACTTGGGACCAACTTGGAACGATGGTTCCCAGACGTGGCTTGCTTATTAAATTTTTACTTATTTAGAAGATTGCTAAAATTATTCCATCTTTAATTTTCTTGTATAAATAGATATCAATAAATATAATAACTCGGATTTTGAATAAACTTAGTAATATTAAACTTTTTTTTCTTGTAGCTAATATGTATACAAATAGAGTATACAAAACGACACCTTAAATTTTTTTCTAATGTACATGGAAAGCCACTTGAACCAGTTTGGCCCCAACTACGTAATGCAGTTGAAGAAGAGTAACGTTCATTTTATTTTATTATTCTTTTTTTCATCTGAAAAATCTTAACGTGCACTTTACACAGAAAAAACAAGGACTGAAAGTGTTTACAGCTGAAATCAGTTTTTAGGCTGAATTTAAGCTTAAGTCTGTTTTTAGTCTTGTTTTAAGCCTAAGAAATCTGAAAACAAGACTTCTTAGTCTTAAAACAATACTAAAAACTGACTTAAGACTGGAATTCAGCCTAAAAACTTATTTAAGCTGTAAACACTTTCAGTCCTTGTTTTTTCTGTGTAGGAATTTATTTTAATGCACCGAAATTTTCTTCCAAAGAATTTTGAAGTGGGGAAAATCAAATACTCATATCTAATTAGGTTTTGCAGTAACTTCTTTTTTAATTGAGCTAAGGTCGTATTCTTAATATTAGTCTCGGATACATAAGATTAGGAATTGTACAAAGGCTTCGTATATTTTTGCTCATCGTGCACCCTTATACTATAGCAAATTTCTAGGTGTTTATTATATTTTTTTTTTGAAGATGTCATACGTGTTTTCTGGATAAAGATATTACCTAAGGTATATCCTGCTTGTTCCAACAATAAAAAAATAAAAGCAAATTGCAAAGCAGGAATTAGCAGCAAATTTCTAGCTGTTGTCAAATTCTGCTGCAACTATTTCTTGCAATGTATCTGTGGAAAAGGATTTGTAGGACCCAATTTAAATTCTGTGATGTTAGCATATTTTTTTCGTGCCAATTGAAAAAAAAATAGGTACGTAAATTTAGGAAAGGGTCACTAATATCATTTTGTATATTCAATTGAATACGTCAGAATTTCTAAGACTAGCTCATGAACATATTATATATATATATATATCATTTCCCTTTCAATTCTTAAGATTCCAGAACAGTAAATACCTCAGAATTTATTTTTTATTAAATAATTATATCCGGTACCTTTACCTCTAGATTTTCACCATTAATATTTGATTATTGATAGGCATTTGAGCGTTTTAGAGCGGAAATCACTGCGCCCTCTTTTAGAAATATAGAATGTATTAAGTAGAAATTAATTTTTATGCTGTATGAATAATGTGTATGTATATTTTTAAAATATTGTATAAAGATAATCGACTGGTTTGCTCATGAATGTTACATAAAGTAAATATGTTGATACGTAAATGAACAACGCGAAAAGGCCCGAATCATCTTGGACAGAGTACTGGACGGTACTATAGCCCAAAAGTCCATATATTAACCAATATTTTTCCCGAGACCTGTGGATAATTTTACCGATAACAATCTCTTCTTAATAACATCGCAGTGATCAAAACTGTTCAATATTATGTTAATAAAGGTTTATCATCGATAAAGTAATTTAAGTGGCACAAATACTTTACACCTTCATGTATTTTTTCTGATTTTAAAGTTGAAATAGGCGCTTATTTATTTTGCATCATTAATGGATTTAACCAAAGAAAAAAAATTATATTATTGCAATCAATATATTTATCTTAAAAAATTGTAATAATATTATGTTGTACATTATCTTACACACATGTGAATGAAAAGCAAATAGTTACATGTGTTACATCTTAGTCTTACAATTGAGTTAAGAAGTTGTAGACAGTTGAAAATGAACAGTGAATAGTTCGTACCTGTACGATCTTAGATCAGAAAACTGTTTTTTTCAAATGTTAATGACACGAGACAATTTTTGAACTCTGTTGAGTAGTAAATCTCCTTGTTTAACCATCGCCTGATACTGCCAATTTTTGCTGTCAGGTCTGTTCGTCTCAACGACTCCACCAACTCTATCAACTTTACAGTGTAATCGACCTGCAGCTATGAATCGTGAAAGCTCCCTGAAAATGAGAATTTTACTCTATTAAATAAACCGTTTTTCGATCAAATAAATGTAAAGATGGGTAAAAAATGGTACTTACTGATCGACATATTCTACTTTAACACCAAAAGCATCCGCCATGTATTGTAAAGTTAGAGATCGGTATGATTCTAGCAGTTGTGTATACGCAAGAATTCGCATTTCTCTAACATAATAACGGTAATGGGGAAAAACTAGATAATCTCTGCGTAGTAGACCTTCCACATGTGCTGCAAGAAAGAAAAACGTTGACAAGTTTTGACGGAGGTAAACATTGATAGTATCATAAAAACTAAAACTCACCAAGATTTTTAAAGAAATCAGCATAATGACAATTATACAAGGAAAACAGGTATTCTTTAACATCTGGATTACTATGAAGAACCTCCAGAATTTCGGATCCTTTGATGATTTTATCTCGCAACTCATTTCGAGGTAAACTGATCATGCTCATATAAACCGTGTACCTTACAAATGTGTTGTAATCCATAAGTTCGTAACTGGTAAAGGTACTAATTGTGTCCAAGAAGAAATTTGCAGCTTGTTTAAAATCACGAACTGCTATGCAATAAGTTCCTTGGTATACCTTTAATCGATTTCTCCTATCCCAGTCACCACCTTCTTCGATTAAGCTGGAAAACAAATCTATATATGAAAATGGATCTTTATATAAAATAAATAAGTGAAAAGTTTGCTAGGTACCTTTCAGCTTTTTCTATGTTTCTCGTAATGTGATCGTGATCCAGATAGAAGAGACCAATTCTTATGTTATGAAAAACAATATCCAATCTATGTCCTAAAGATACTGTTTTATCGTAGGTTTTTCTAAAGGCGGATATAGCTCCATCCTTGTCTCCAATACGACAAAGGTGTTCCGATTTCTTTAGATTTGCTTCACGGACCTCCATTTCACCTAAATTTTGTTCGGCATCTTCAATGACGCCATCAAGTTCCTTCAACTGCTCCTCATTTCGGGTTTTCATTTTAGACAACAGAGCCTCGTCGACAGGCCAATTTAAATCCCGACATACCTCTTCATAGAATGGTGCCATGTCTACAGTCGAAAACAGGATTGTATAAGAATTTTATTTTAAATATGTGAATATAGTTAAAATAAGTATTTTCAAGCAGAGAAAGATCTTTAATTACTCATGGAAAAAGGGCGACTAGAAATAGTTATTGTTTTAATGAAGTTATTATGTTAAAAGTGAAATGTTTTCATAGAGAAGGCAAACGTATCTTATTCATTTAAAACTTTTTAGATTAAGGCATTCCAGATACTAATAAGAGGCGAAAAAAAGCATTTTTTGACAACATAGTATTTGATTTGACCAAATGCTTCAAAGCCTTATAGTCACTTGACATAACCTAAATTGAAACATACTCGGAGCCTATTAAAATTTATCAAAGTAGTTTTCCGTCTTATTTGTAAATAGGCTCATAATAATTACTTTAAATCAAAGTGTTAGGATTTTATATAAAACTCAAGGACAAAAATGTGTTAAATACTCTTTACTATAAAGAATTTGATAAAAATGCAATCTCACTGTCAGCTTTGATGGCGTCAAGGAGTTTAGTTTTAAGAGCTGTATCATTCTTGTGCTCAGGTAGACTAAGCAAAAACTTTATTTGAGCCAGCTCCAACTTTGGATTCTTCTCCAAACCCTCCTCTTCGAGATTTTCTAATGGCATTTTGAATCAAAATGTTAAATTCACCACTGACAACACTATTAAAGAATTGTAAGAATAAAGTAACGACAGGTAACGACTAACTGTGACTACGAACTGAATGAGTGGAAAAGTCATGAACTATAAACAGTCAAGACAAGAAGCCCAGCTGTCAGACAATCACAAGGTTCAATAACATCAAGGTGTCACTATTCTGTTAACCAATAGAAAAGTGACATTTTTGCGGATTTGGATAGAGATTTTGCCAAAGATATTTTGATTTTGCAAAACGAAAATGCATATCTGATTGTCAAATACAGGTGGGTGCAAGACGTATATAAAAGGTATGTCTTTATTATTTTTATAAATTAATAAATTATATTCATAGTAGAAACAGTGAATTTAATTTGATATACATATATGTATGTAACTAATGTAAGTATTTTAATGTATGTTTCACAGACTTTTTTTAGAGCACTGCATATGCTACATATTTTACTTATTCTCCAATCAGCTGATTTTTGCAAAAAGTCGTGAGACTGTGTTGAACTTGTCATTGTCACCGTCTAAAAATAACGATTATTTAAGAAAAACCACCGGTTTTTTGCAGTTCGCAAAAGATATTTGTAGTAAAGTGTATGAATTCATATTTCGAATATGGATAAAGTCAAAGCTAATGTAAATGGCGATTTGCAATTGCCATCTCTTCGAAGTTTGGATGATTTTCTCTTGGAATCTGCCCGTTTTCAAATCCCAAACATTAAAGACCTTGATAAATGGGGAAACCGAGTCGTGAACAATCTTCTGTATTACCAAACCAATTACATGTTCTTGGCCATCATAATTTTTCTTATTGTTGGGTAAGTATTGTTATTTGATTTATTTTTTACAAATTTTCAATGATTTCTTTATATTGCGGCATTCTTTTTTTATAGATTGATTCACCCTGGCAAGATGCTAGTTGGTATGGTAGCCACTACAGTAATACTATCGCTATTTGCGTATATTTCGACCGAAGGAAGGGTCATATATAATTTTAAAAAGCAATACCCGGTGGCCGGAATTGCGTTAATTCTGTTGGGCGGCTGTTTTGTTACTTATACTTTGGGCTCTTTACTCGTCTTCTTAATTGGCATACTTTTGCCCTTTTCTGGTGCGTGATATAAGTTCTTATCCCTTGATTAAAAAAATATTGACAGGGATAAATTAACAATTAAAATCCTCAATTTATATTTCAGTGATCTTTATTCATGCATCCTTGAGGCTAAGAAATATGAAGAATAAGCTTGTCAACAAAATTGAGGGCATCGGCTTGAAGCGTACTCCAATGGGAATTTTTTTGGAACACCTCGGTATGGAACAAGAACTATTTGCTTAAACTTGTAGATTTAATTCGCAATATGACTTTATTGTGTTTAAAAGAGAGATGCTCGAGAAATGATATTTTTTAAACTGGCTTGTATCCAAATATGAAAAAAAATGATATGATTTATTGCTTGAAACACTGTATATGGCGTGGAAAATTTTTCGTTAAAGTTGTACATTATACAGATGCCTTCTTCGATTTATTAGAAAAACTTTATAATATTCTATATTATAGAACTTAAAGAGTTAAAGATTATTAAAAATATAATATTAATTATAGTTACTTTTAGTTTTAAGAGTAACTAGAATATGCTTCAACTTAATACTCAAATTATAACATAAACCTCGTTGTATGAACAAAACGCTATTGAAACAATCGTGAACAATAAAAGGATTCTTAATTGTTCTACATAAAGCTTGTTTATGTTTACCATCAAAGTGTATAATGAAAGTATTAATATTTTAATACAATAAATTAATAATTAATATACATTTCTTGTAATTCTACTAATTGATTTTTCTTTTGATTTTTGCTGAATGTTCAATATAAATTGCGCTGAGAAATGTTTATATCAATTTTTGTTAATTCCTTTTCGATTCATCTTGTAGAGAATGTCTCTGGTATGGTTCTGCGCGCACAAACATCTATCATGCAAACGCCTCACGATTAACCAGCTTCAAACAAGACTATTTTGGCACTAATACAAAGGAAGGGTTTTTAAATTCCCTATATATTATTTGCTATATTATGTGCATTCAAGCTAGCGGAGAAGAAAGAACTGATAAGAACCAAATAAATATTTTTAACAAGTTTTACTACGTCTGGTTATTTTTATTTATTCTATCAACTTAATGTAGCAAAACTGGTTAAGACTTTATGCGTCTTTTCGAAATGTCCTTATACCTATTCAAAAGTCTTAAATAATTAATGGATACTTCTTAATATTTTCTGGAAATAATATATTTTATAAGAATTTTTTGTTTGAACTGAAAGTACAATTTCATGTTACAATTACAATATCTGAATACATGCACATTATACAAATTTTCGAATCTAATTTGCTATAATAAACAGTTTTAATTTGATCTAGTATGACAAGCTATCTTTTTTGAGCATTATAATTTACTTGTTGAAAACTCATAATTTCTATTTTTTAAATAGTAAAGAACAGAGATAAAAACCATATGTATTATTACAATTATTACCAAAATCAATACGAGAATAATTTCTAATGTTCGAAAAGTAGATACATTTATGGCTTTTAGAATGATTAAAATGAATGAATTTATTAGTAAAAATTAAAAAATTTTGTATTCCTATATGGATTATAGTTTAGTAAATTAAATGTTTATTCTTAATCAATTAATCTCTTTTTTTTAATTAATTTTACTTATAAATATTGTATTGGAAGGAAATAAAATAGAGTCTGAAAGGCGCAAATCTGGTGACAAATCTCCAATAACAGTCCTTGGAAACGGTATTATGAATGTGTACTCCGATAATGAGTAACCCATAGCCTCCATTCTTTCAAAGAAATGCTAAACAGATTACATAAATATTTAATAAATTATTGTTATATAATATACTTAGTAACTACATATTTTAAAGATATAATTTTTTTAAACTTACTTGAATTGTTTCGCTAGCTACCATTGAAAGTGTCTCTTTGGAACCATTTGGTAGTCTTAAGCAAAGTCGCAATGAAGGTGCATTGTTTTCTAGATACAAGTATAATAATATAATATAAAATACATAATATAGTATAATAGGGTAATAAATAATTGTCATGTTCAGATAAACTTTTTTTTTACCTGATTCAATTTTATTTGTAGGAAGCTGATCTTGATTTGAACTTTCACCCTGGAATAAATAAAAATATGTGTTAAATAGTATTATAATCAAGATATTTATTGGAATGACATTATAGGGAAATATAGAAAAATGTATATATAACCTTGAAAAAAACTACGAACCTTTTCTTCTGCAACTTTTCTTGATTGTATTTTTGCGTCCAACTCGTATATCCTAGATCTTTTGCTAATAATGGTAGAATTACTACTGTTTGCTACACTTGTACTACTTACGCTAGTATTAGCATCTCCGTCATTAATGCCTGTAAATTTATAAGAAGCTTAAGATTTCAGTATCAAATTCGATATATTATAAGTACAATTCGTGACTAACCAAAATCTAAATTTCTTCCTTCTGTTGTTCTTAGCTTTTTTGTAGGAGATGTGTTGCTCTGAAATAGAAATTAAATATTATTGATCATATATTTATATTGAAAGTTCTTTAATATTCATGAATCTGATATTTACTCACGCGCATCAATGGATTAGGTGAGATGCGTTTCGTTGACAATAAATCTGAAGAATTTTGCGATTCATCAGAACATGACGTTTCATGAGGTGCACTTTCAGGAGAAGCATGTGCGCTCAGCATATCGTTTAATCCTAACGTTAAACTATCCACTGTAATGTGATTGTACATTCTCATACATTCGCCAGTCCTTGGATCTATTATTGATAAGTATGGATACCCCGCAACGTTGTAAAAGTCAATATATCGTTTTCCTTCAGATGTGTCGGATATTACCTAAAGAAAAATCAATATTTTATTATTTCTTTTGAAATAAAGACATACTGTCTAATTTTTCTACTAAAACAATTAAATAACACACCTGCCAAAGAACAAAGTGATCCTTAATGATTTCTCGCACTTGCTGATTGGACCATACATCGCGATTCAATACTTGACACGCAAATTCTTGTGGATTTTGAACGTTTATGAGAAGCCAACGATTTTTAGATTTCGCATATTCTCTTGCTTCCAGGAACGTACCAAGAAATAGTATGTCATTGGGAGGTCTGAACAGATCCTCCAAACGTCTTGATTTTTTTTGAGAATTTTTCTTTAGACCACTTGCTATTTGAGTCATCTCTTCTTCTTGTCTCCCTAAAATATAAGCTTTTTCATTGGAGATATGTGGAAAAATTGAGAGTAACCTTTAAGTTGTCATAAATTCTAGCAGTGGTAAAACGTTATAACATTACTCAAATGAAAACGTTCTTACGTGTTTCAACATTAAAATCTCGAAATCTGTCGAAGACATTACTGGATGATCTTGGAATTGAACATCCCATTTCTGGTGGTACAAGAATTTCTTGAGTTGGTAAAATTGGAGGCCGTACAGAACATTCCGGTTCTTCTGCTGGTGGATTGACTTCAGGTGCTCCACACCCACCTCCCTCGAATAACAAAGAGATTGCAGATTCCATATTTCCCTCTGCTACCGTCAAGTATTGTTCTGCAGTAGCTTCACTCTCCCCTGATGACATGAATGAGTATGTTAGAATATGTGTCTCAAATATTTAATACCTATAGGAGCCTTTAATTTCAAATTAATTACAATATTTATCTCAATTTTTACCATTTCTACTATGTATTATTTTGGTATATTCTTCTATGCTTCTATAGTTATATAGTTACATATATGTATGTACAATATAGTGTGTGTAGATATATAACTGTAGGAATTAAAATAACCGTTTAATTTTCTCCTGTAAAGATTTTCACACTTACCTGTAACTTCTATAAATTTTTCAATGAGAGTGCGATCCATTGTTGATGTATTGTGAATTGTACAATTATTGAAACTTGAGGAAGACTGATAAGCACACAAAATTAATATATGGATGGCAATTTGCAACGATGAACTTTTCTATAATGATTGTCTACATGTCAAATGTAAACGAACGCACCATTATGATTACTTGCCTCAACAGTCAGCTGTCCTGTCATAGTCATGTATATATAGGTATATACACATACGTACATATATGTATTAGACATAGAATATAAAATTTATTGTAGATACGAGACTCTACAGCTGATATTTTAAACTTTTGAATTTAAAGGTGATTTTAGGTTGTTGCATTTGTTGATCATTCTTTTGCGTTCATTGTTGTCAATTGTTGATTATTATCATAAACGTAATCTAAACAAGCATGATAAGCAGTATTATTGAATTACCCATTATTATTATTGATTCTTATGTCTGTATGATAGGCATTTTATAAAACAACTATCATTTTTATTCAAAAGGAAAACCAAAGAACAATCATCAAATAAATATGATGATCAAAAAGCTTTACAGGTTAGATTCATTATGCATACTTATTTATTTAAATTTAAATCTATTCTACTTTTCTAACTAAAAGATATAGTTTTCTAGATAAATCTTGTTTAAGGATTATTTGGGGGAGAAGATTTTGTTCGAACTTATCAATCAACGAGGAACTGAAAGAAATTATCGGCTTCAAAGATACCAATATTAGCAATTGGATAGTTGAGGTTTGTTTAAATAAAAATAATAATTTGAAAATCCTCCTTTTAGAAATGTTATATTAATTTAAATATCCTCAATTTTTAGGCTAAAGTCAATTCGCTTTGCTACAAATATGGTCTTCTTTCAAAAACGAATAGAGAAACTGTGATAAGCACTTTGGCTAGTCAATATGCTGTTGATCACACTGCAATATGTCAAATGGCACAAAAATTAGTTGATACTGAGGTGAATGTTATTTTCAATAAAGCTTATATTTGTGCATACATCTATAAATATTGAAATATTTTTCTACTAAATTTTAGCTGAACAATCAGATTCAACTTATCGCCAAGGAACGATCACTAAGAAATTTATTAACACCTCCATACCATTGGTTATTTACTCGAATGGGAAGATTGGAAAATGGAATTAAATTTCTAGTCGACCTCAGGACAGATATATTGGTAGATTTATAATTAATAAAGTTATTAACTTTTCATTGCTGTATTCTGATAGTTTCTTACGATTATTTATTTTTAGCAATTAATATCAAAGACAAAAGATTCAAATAACATTACAATCTTACAAGAATTGAATACGATACTTCGAGATTTGCTCTTGGTTTGGTTTTCAGTAGGATTTTTACATTTGGAGCGAATTACTTGGCAAAGCTCATGTGATATTTTACAAAAGGTAAATTAATTAAATTAAGGTATTAATGTTATTATTTTAGTGCTGACTTTCTGTATTCTTCAAGTTTGATTTTAATTAATTTTTTTTTCTTTTGAAAGGTTTCTGATTACGAAGCTATTCATCCGATGAGAAATTGGACAGATCTAAAAAGAAGAGTTGGGCCATATCGCAGATGTTTTGTATTTACACATCCCTCAATGCCTAGAGAACCACTAGTAGTTTTACACACTGCTTTATGTGATACCATTCCTGGTAAATATAGTCTGAAATTATTAATTTACTCAGTCTTATTAATTCATTTAAAAAATAAAATTCAACAAATTAGAGCGTCAATAAGAGGATAAAACGAAAATTACATTAACTAAGTATTTTATACTGAATTTTATCTTGGAATCTTTACTTATCTTTACTAACAGATAGCGTGAAAGGAATAGAAGAAGCAGAAAAGAGAATACTAGGAAAAACAGAAGTTCCACTTTCTTTTCTCCAGGAAGACAAATCTAAAATAAAAGCAGCGATATTTTACTCGATAGCCTCTACTCAAAAAGGTCTTCAGGTATTAAAACCTCAACCAAAAATGGAAAATTTAAATTAAAGATCCTATTTTTTAAAATTGTCAAAAATTTTTCAGCTATTTAACAACTATTATAGTAAAAACGAAGGAATCCTTATTTATGAAATCTTTATTTCTTCGTTTTGTCGTTACAATGTCTAATATCGATCTTATCACAGGGCATAGAACTCGGTAACTATTTAATCAAAGAAGTCGCTAAACAAGTAACCAATGAATTCCCGATGATCGATCAGTTGTCTACTCTATCGCCAATACCGAATTTCCGAATGTGGCTAATCGAAAAAGTAAAACAAGGTAAAATTACATTAAATTTCCTGCAAGTTATACATAAAATAAAAAAATTTATCTAAAGAAATTTCTCTCCACAGATCCTGCTAAAATATTTACAACTTACGAAAAAACAAGGCTAAAAGAGATCCTGAAATCCACAGACTTATTTTTGAGTTTGAAAAGACTATTCAACAATTCTTTATGGACAAACGATGAGAATTTAGTAGCAGTTTTGAAAGACCCATTGATGAGAGCTTGTGCTTGGTATTTGTACAGAGAGAAAAGACGAAGTTACGCTTTAAATAACGTCGGTCTGTAAAAATTGATATTCTTTCACTTTAATTAATCAATTTATCTATAAAAATTAAAAGTCGATTTTTCATAGCAAACTTCCACTTGCGCAATGGTGCGGTAATGTGGAGAATAAACTGGATGGCGGATCCCTCGCCTCGACAAACGGAAAATAGTTTTGGAATAATGGTGAATTATAGGTAGAAAACTTATTCAACTGAGAGTATTTCCATACAAAATGTATTGACACTTAACAATCACTGTAATAATCACAGGTATTTTCTCGAGGAAACGGAATCAAACAGTCGCAAATACATAGAAAACAAATTCATAAAAGCATCTGACAGTGTGATTAGCCTAGCACAGAATGCAGAAAAGCTGATTCTAATCTAATTGAAACAAAAGTGCCTTCTAAAAAAATTCTTTTATGAAAAAAATAAAATAAAGAAGGAAACAAAAGGAACTTCGAAGACTCGGATATTGCCCACAATATGGAAAAGTAGATTGGCGTTCTTAGCAAGGACTTTTATTGATTACTTATTGAATTTTTTGTTTTTATTAAAGATTATTAAATTTGTTCATTTATACAATTGCTGAATTGTTTCCAGCTTAGAGGCAGCACAACGGTCTGCAGGCAGATCTGGAAATGACAATGGTATTCTCACAATTCTATCTAATGCCTACAACATATACTATATCTTTGCCAAAAAATTGATGATTCTTATAATTAAAAAAAAAAGAAAGAATTCAAGATTTTATTAATGAAAGTCACCACTCGAACTGCAAAATTCTCAACTTTTTGGCATAGATAAATTTTTCTTAAAAAAAGTATTTTGTAATATTTTTTAATTATACATTGTATTAAAGAAACTATTGTATAACGGAGTTATAAAATAAAGAAATGGATTTTTAATTTTACGTCTGAGTTTTTGATTTGATATTAAAAAAATTTAATTATTAAAAAAAAAGTTATGAGTGTTTACCTGTAGTCAAGGCTGAGCCGTATGGAACGAGGGAGGAAGATGTGGTCTAGTTTCCAATTTGGAATAATCTAAATGAAACTCCTTAGCTACCTTCCTCCAATTTTGTGCATCAAAATAATAATAAGTACCACGTTCATACGTTGACGTTTTTTCAACCAGTCCTAATCCCGGTGCTTGCGTTATCCATACTTTTTCTTCCATATGATACCGCCATTCTCTACTGTATCTGAAAGTACAAAAAACTAACTTTAGAAGCTTGTAAGACTTGGAAGAAAAAAAAATTTGTTGTGCACAGTACTTGAATTAAGAATATAGATTTTTATGTGAAGTGCTTACAGTTCTGCTGCCGCAGCAAGTTGCAGTACATCTCCGACATTCGTATAAAACATATAAAATAGGAGATCGTCCTTATACCGATTTAGTTTAACAGGAGCCAGTTTCTCCCTGGAAAAAAGAATACTGCACAATTAATCTCTTGACTGTGCACACTTAAAATCACAAAGTAGGCCCAAAATTTGTGGAAATTTTCTTCATGACGTGTATACACATCATCCACAGTTTAGGCCTACCTGGACCATGACGTGTATGCAGGTCACCCACAATCAAGAGGTTAAAAGATTGATAAATTATTTTTCAGTTAAAATTTCTTGAATTAAAATCTGATAAATTGTATAAATAGATACATATTAAAATGTAAAGATACCTGATAGAAGCGTTTATGAGATACTCTGGTGGAACGTGAAAGTCAATGTCTTGTGGTCGACAAGGTGTTTCTGCCCAAGGTCCTCCAAAATTCTGATAGAGGTTATCTGGAGAATTAAGATTAAGTCCTAACGCAGTAAGATCTTGTCCTAATGCCAGAGATACGAGATTTTGATCCGTTTCCGCTGCCCTAATGAAGGTCAAAAGACCCACCATTCCGAATTGATCTTTGACCATACTCGATGGTATATTCGTTACTTTACCTGGAGAAAAAAAATACAATTAAAAGTAAATATACACCAAATTCAATCAAAGAGCAATAAAAAAGTAAACTAAATGAAATCCTTACCATCAGGAGAGGTCTGGATCCCTCTTTTGGACGTCAGAGACTTTTCCATACCAGGTGCTCTGTTAGCTTGCAATACGTCTTGACTAATTTCAGGACCAAGGCCAACATTCATTCCCTTATCTCCTGACACACCACCTCCTGGAGATGGTCCATCCCTACTTTGAGTTCCCGGCAAAGCAGGGAAGTCTTCCGAACTCATCGTAAATTCACTCGATTCGGACGTCGGCTGCTTCACCATGCCGACTTAAATTTAAATAAGAATTTATTAAAATATTGACAAAAACGCTGTTGATTCACATAGTAAATATGTGTATACTTGCACAGATAATAAGCACAATAAGCTTGTACTATTTCACATACACATTTACCAATCTCAAAATTAGCTTTGCAGGAATAAAAGGAACTCGAGAAAAATTCATGCTCCAAGCAAAGGATAACAGATAACATAGGATTAATTACAATCATATGGAGTCAATACAAAAATAAAATATAAACATCATATTAAAATGACATTTTTTAAGCAATATAAAATATCTTCAAATCATCGGCTTGAGTAAAAATATAGAGAAAAATAAAGTAGTGCACAAAATTTGGCTTTCGATCACATGTGATCCAAAGAAATCTCGCAAAAAAATATATCTGTGCTTGATTACTATATTTTCTTAGAACTAACCATAAGGTTGTTTTCCCGGCATGGGACTAGGCTGAGGCATAGAATCGCCCTGACCCCGGTTGGTCAATGAGGGAAATTCTGAGAGGTCCAAAAGTGGAGGTGTGCTAGTGTCCCCGCCACCTCCGCTGCCAAATACCGAATGAAAATTGTTGATAGCTCCTTGAGATCCGTAGCTGCGGTTTGGAGGTATTCCAAAACTTCCCATACTACCCATTGGATTAGAGTTTCTGTAAGAATCACTAACTTTACATTTTTGCTCATTACAATAAAATGCTGCAAAAATGTTCTTCTACTTTCAAATTTATAAATTTTAACTGACCCTAGAGCTGGCATTGTACGCCTGTCAGTGAAAGCCCTTTGACCAAAGAGTCCCCTACTTCCCATAGGCGAAAGTTGCTGCTGCTGTGGCTGATGACCAGCTGGTTGGACGCCTCCCGAATTGGTCGCTCCAGGATAAATGTTGGGACCAATAACCGCGCTGTTCGGTGTATTCGATGTGCTTGCCGATGAGCCTGAGAACATGCCCGAGGTAGGAGTGACATGACCCGTAAGGGTCGTCGAGCTTAAGATTCCCCCACCACCCCCACGTGTAGCTAGACTTGCGTTTGCGATACTCCGAGGTGGCTGCTCAAAGTTCAGGTTGGCCATAGCCTGCTGGCTCCAGTATAAAATTCCTGTTTGGACAATTCAATAAACTGTTATATTAATTAATAAAATAATTACTTCCACCTCTCATAATTTATCATAACATTAATATAATTATTTTTCCGCTTTATCATGAAGGAGGCACTCAAAATTACTTTGATCTGAAGCGTTTAATATCGTACAATTTCAGATTTGAAATGTACTTAAAATTAAAATCATAGCAAACGAATTTCCAGTCAATAAACAAATTCTTCGTCTTTTCTCTATTTTCTCCAATCCAAAAATTGGGGAAAATTTTCCTTGTCTTTATACCTTCTAGTAAAATCTCTGGCAAAATTATTAATAAACTAATTAAATATTAAAAAAGTTCTTATATCAAAAACAAATATTTTTTATTTACTTTGGCAACAAGCTTAGACAACAGCATAAAAGCCGTGTTTAATATTTTAAATAAAACACTGCAATTCGATACACAATATCACTGGATAAATATAAAAACAAAGTTGTTGTTGTATGCAATATTTTTACTCGAACAAATAACCAGTTGAATTAAAACACTTTAAGCAGGTCAAAACTCCTTTAACGTTATCTCTAGGAGCAATTTTTTGCATGGTGACAGCTAGTATACACTGTCTGTTTTCTAAAATCTTAAATGTGAGGTTAAATTTTCGTATACAAGTTTTTAAGCCAGAAATGAGAGACAAGTACAATTTCGGACTGAAATAAAATCATATTTTGGGTTCATTTGCAATATAATTTCCAAACTGGCATGGGATTGAAGTTTTTTTGGTTATGAATTATCTAGAACAAGTTTAAACTTTGGGTCTGTGTTACTTTTCACACAAAGCCAAACAGAAACGATGCTTACTGCATTCCAGACAAGAAGATCACCGAACTTAAAATTTCTTTTTAACATAAACTTCACATCATCAGGATCCTTTTTTTGACACAAAGCTTACTTGGCTTCCAATGCTTGTGGGGGGGAAAACCAACGTTAGAGTTTGCGACTTGTTTTGCAAACAAACGTTTCAGGATTGAGGTTCAATGAAAAATTAACGTCACATGGGTCACAAAAAGCAGAAAATCGAGGAAACAAAACTCCCGTAGATGATGATTTTAACATTTACTCAGGCCACGGTCAAGTGACAGGCATAAGGAAACAAAGGTTATAGTGCAAGCATTTCGAGAAAACGAGATTTTTAAGACACCGAAATACCGTTACCTATTTTATCTGTACAAACTGCAAATTACTGCGAACAGAATTCAACCGAATTCATTATAAACTGTTGGTTAAGAGCAAAATTTTTACAAAGCGATGCGTTTTGTTTTGGACAATCACTTTTTCCAACACTTGGTTCTTTTTAACTAACAACTAGCGCCCCAAAACCGCGGCGAAAAGCAGAAATTTATCAGAGCGAAAGAGACAGACAGATCTTTTATCTTTATTACTCTTATGCAATTTTCTGCTGTCATGACATGACGAATCTGCAGGAAGGGGTTAATCACTATAGATTTTGAGACTTCGGCGCGAGATTTGAAACTTTATACTTTTTTTTCAAATATGTTTATCGTTTTTATAAATATTTTCTACATAGAAGAGACTAAATACAACATTACATACAAATTATTTTGAGTTTGAAAATGACTTAAGTTATCGTTGATCGATCTAGACGATTTTTACTTTATCGACATTAACTCAAAAGACGACTATAATTAAATAATATTTTGAATGTTAGAAGTAATATTCTTTTGCAATTTCAATTGCAATATATATATTTTTGAAGAATTCTCAGCGTATTTTTTTATTCTTAATTGGTATTGAGATATTTTAGTAGTTATTTTGATGAGTGTTATTTTTTTGGGCGAGAGCGAGAGGTGCGCACGCATCAGTCATATGACCGTCATTAGACCTGCAGAAAATTGGTTGTGCTCCATAGGCGTTGACTACAGTTTCCTTTTCGATTTTGTATTTCTTGAAGAAAATCCTTTGAGGATTTTTTAAATCTTTAACTTTGTTAAAACAAACCATAAATCATGGCGCTTAGCGACGCAGATGTCCAGAAACAGGTAAATAAGAATTTATGTTTTTGGCTACTTTGTGGCACTTTCTAGTAAAAATTAATTTTTTTTTCACTTTTACGTCTTTTTAGGTAATATTTGGATTATTTACAAGCAATTGCAGGGAGCTTTTCGTATAAAATCGATCGGCTGCTATATTTTCTTAGATTTTGATAGCAGTTATATATAACGTGTTAATCAATAAACTCCCATTTGCAGAATTAGAAATATCCATATTTTAAAGTTTTAATTAAATAATTAATATAATTTTCTACATCAGGGGAAATTTTACTTCATTTTATTATAAGAAAGAAGTACTTTATAAATATTTTATAATTTGACCTGAGGTTTATGTTGAAATACTGATGAAGTAAAAGAACTATGGCAACTGTCACATGATATGTCAGAAAAGCTGAAAAATCTCTATGAAAGGATTGATTTTCATTGGACTTACAATTTGATTTATAAATATACTATCGCTCTATTTTTTACGAATCTTTATCTATAATTTTAGAATTTGAAATCGAGTTCAAATTAATTTTTAAAATTAATTTGAAAAATGTTTATTGAATTCTTTTACATATACTCAATTTTCTTATAGAACTCTCTCCTTCAATTGTTTAATATTTTAAAATATTTCTAAGGCTTTAAAATTAGAATCCCGATCTAAAAATCAATACAAAGATTTCTATATGTATTCTTATTTTCTTACCGTCTACTTCAGTTGTATTGAAAAATCCAAAAGTCAAATTGTGAACATTCATGTCATCTTATTTTATTTAAAACACCACTTGTAAACAATTAAAATAGCTATGTTGAAAAATTTTACTTTTAAACTCAGGATTTTTTCAAACCCTTTGTCTTTTCTAAACTGATTTTTACCTGATTTTCAAATTTTCATTCGAAAACGGAACTTTAAACAAACACCTGATTTTCTAAGCACTCTTCATTACCACTGAGTATTAGACAGTTTCTGAATTTGTATTTATTGAGTGACCTCTGAGCGAAACTTTGCTTCGAGTATTGTAATTCTCCTGGAATCAGAAAATGATAGAATGAGAATTACAATTATATTCTCGATTAGATCTAGAACTCAATTGTTAACTTTTACGATCACATTTCATATTTTCTAATTTGCTCAAATTAATCAATTCATACATCGATAATTATAAAAAAAAATCATGGAGTTTTGGCCAGATAAAGCTGTGAGTGAAAATCTTTTCCAATGAAATTAATATTTACAGAGGTAAATATTAATTTACCTTTGTCAAAATTCTCAAGTGAAAGTTTCGTTTTCCGTTTATCTTTGAAAATATATTTTTTTAAAATAAATTTTAACAATAAGTGAGAATTTTCTATGAATTGGGATAGTTAAGATTATGATTTTATTCCAGAAAATTATCATTGTAATTTATAAAATATAATACATTTGGAATATTTATTCGAAAATTGTGATTTAGATTAAGCATATGATGGCCTTCATCGAACAAGAGGCCAACGAAAAAGCAGAAGAGATTGACGCTAAAGCGGAAGAAGAATTCAATATTGAAAAAGGACGCTTGGTTCAACAGCAACGTCTAAAAATTATGGAATACTACGAGAAGAAAGAAAAGCAGGTCGAGCTCCAGAAAAAGATGTATGTATAAAAAAAATAATTTTTAATTGTAAATTATTATAAAATATATCAAAACTTAAAATTCATTAAATTTTTCTATCCTGACAGCCAATCTTCAAACATGCTGAACCAAGCTAGGTTGAAAGTCCTAAAGGTTCGTGAAGATCACGTTAGGAATGCCCTCGACGAAGCCAGAAAACGATTGGGTGAAGTCACTCAGAACCCATCTCGATACGCTGAGATTTTGAAGCTTTTGATTATTCAAGGACTTTATCAGGTAAATCATATTTTTTAAATTTCCCATTCTTATTAAATTTTTTTTTTATTTAATCTCAGTCTTAATTCTTATTTATTATTTTAGCTCATGGAACCCAATGTTGTGATTCGAGTAAGACAAATCGATCAAGCGCTTGTGGAGTCAATATTCGATTCCATTCAAGACACCTATAAAAGTGTTTGTAAAAAGGAAACTGTTCTTAAGATTGACTCCGACAATTTCCTGCCTGCAGAAAGTTGCGGAGGTGTCGAGCTCATCTCTCACAGAGGTAAAAATATATTCTTGCTTCCAAATAATTAAAAATTAGTTATAAAAATTTTTTTCAGAAGTATAAAATTTAAAGAAATAAAAATTTTAAATCGTCTATACTAATTTAATACTGAAGCTTTTAAAATTTTAATTAATTCAATCTTAAGTTTTTCAATATAAACTATTCAAATTTTGAATCATCTTAAGTATATTTTTTTTACAGGGCGCATAAAGATCTGCAACACACTTGAGTCAAGATTAGAGCTGATTGCTCAGCAACTGGTTTCTGAAATCCGTTGTGCTCTTTTCGGACGCAATCCGAATCGCAAGTTCACTGATTAAGCGCATCCAATCTCACTGCGTACTTCTCGCTGGAACATTCCCCGCTCTTCAAGTATTTTAAATTATTTCAAAGCAAAATCGAATCATGTTATCTCCACTGAAAATGATTTTGCTCTATTTTAACTTCTTCTTTCGAAGTGGAAAAGGCAAATTGATTTTGTCTTTAACTTCTGAAGTAATTGCATAATAAGTAACGTCTTGAAATTTAAGTTCTACCTTCTCTGTTATTTCTTTGAAAACATTGGAATCGTCTGCTTGAAAACACGCATTACTCAATCAAATATTACAAAAATATCGCAAAAGTATATCCCTTTATTAATAATTATTTGGAGATAAGATTTTAAGGAATGTTAACAGATTTCATTATATTTCAAGATAATTGGAGAAGAACTTACTCTTTTATAAAAAATATACATGTGACTTGTTCGTTTCCAGACGTTGAATATTGATCGTTGTGATTTGAGAGTATTTGTGTAGTCTTTAGAATCATCGTCTCCGATGGTGTTTGCTTATTTGTACAAGATCAAATCTTGGAATTGTGTATCGAAAATAGAGAAGAATTTTCGTGAGGAATTCCTTCGCCTTGAGAATGTTTACTTGAGCACACTTAACGTCCTTGTTGAGAAATACAGTATAATTATTGTACATACGCAAATGTAATATACTTAAATGAGCTAAAATAGTTCTGATTTAAAAAAAATGTGTAAAATAAACTAGATTAAAAGCTTACGACTTTTAATCTTCATTTTAACTCATTTAATTTTCATCACTTACTAATTATTTAAAACCCGAGAATAAATCGGGAAATGAAGAGTTTTTGTTTCAACACGTATATTTCAAGTAACAATCGACACGGCAGTGAGACATAGACTGCCGGAGAAAATTTTTTAACAACATTTTAATCTTTTCTTAAATACATCTGCATCTGACATAACATTTATACGGTTTTCAGAAAAAAAGCTTCGAGTCACACTAAAATTTATAGTTCTTTTCTCGATAGGGGATTATCATTAATTCCCTTATGATTATATTTTCAAATTTATGAGCAGAAATAATGATTTACGCAAAAAGAACAATATTATAGCTTATTGAAATTATGTAACTTCTAGAATAATGTATACTTTATTCTACATACCTAATTAATTCATTTATACATTGAATCACAGTAGTAATCATACTAAGCTTTAAACTGATTTTGAAAGCTACGTAAAGACACGAATTTCGGATATGGCTCTTGATATGGCAATCATCAGTAAAATAAAATTAGCCTGGCTTCGAGTAGGTCGATATTTGAAGGCAAAGAGATTTCGGAATAAAAAATAGGCGCTACGACTGGCACTTTGTGGGCCTTTAAAACTACTATGCAATAAAAAATTAATCTGCACGTAATTTTCTCTTTACAACTTTTTTAGTTTACAAGCAAATCTCTTGGATGGATACAATGTGAACCATTTACTTTTCAAGACCTTAGAGTGATCTAATTGACCATTTACATTTATTGATGGCTTCAGGAGAGAAAAAATGTAGACAAAATAATAATACTGCGAGACCTGAGCGTAAAACGATATAAAAAGACTTCTTTTACTCTTTCTTTCGTAAATTAAAAACGATCTATCGACTCTTTTAGAGTCTAAACTTTGAGAATGTCAATAACCACTTTTAAATCGACTCCGGAACTTTATAAATTAGAATACTGCTTTGTTTCAGCGATTGAAGAGCTTTATGATTCAAATTTGATTTTAAATTTAAAAGTTTGAAGTTTGGATTAATATTTACCTATTAAATTGGAACATCAGGTGCGGATACACGGTGGGGCAATCCCCCTTCCCAAAGAACCTTAAGAAACATCACTTTGTGCTGTTTACAATGTTTAAAATAAAAATTAAAAGTAGAATCCTGAAGCCATGATACTGTATCTGTATGCATTTTATATGAGACAGCTAGCTAATATACTCGTTAGATATTTGATAATTATTGTCATTTGTTTGAAGTAGTTGTTGATATTTAGATTTCAAAATCCAGTGGAAAGATTGGCAGTTTTACTTGAGACCCATTAATTGTTCAGCTACTCCTAGATAATAAACCGTTTGTGCTATTCCGAATAGAGGAGCGATAACTATCATTCTGCATGCTCCTCCCTTAAAGAATGCTGTCGGTCCTTCATTCTTCAAAGTTTGTCTGGAATTATAATCAATTATAAATAAGAGAAAAGTAAATAGATTAAAATCGGAATTAGTTCAAATTGTAATAAAAATAGTATGCGTAAAATTACCCAATGCAGTCTAAGACACCATTATAAGTAGGGTCACCAGGAGCTTTGTTTATAGCCTGGAGTCTCGTTTTAATTACATCGAATGGATTAACAGCCAACGCTGCTGTTGAACCAGCAACACATCCGGATACGAATGAACACCAAAATACAGCTGTGAAAAATTGAGTAAAATTTAGAAAAATAATAAAAATGAGCAGATTCAAATCTTGAGTCTTCAACTTACAAGATCCATCTTCTCGTTTTGGACCAAGAGCATTAAGATTGGCGAAGAGGGGGAAATAAATAATAGAAAAGGTTACATCTCTAAGAGCTGTTGCACCAGTTCCTTGATAAAGTCCTAATATTCCTTTCTTTTTAAGAAGGCTTTTTGTCAAAGACCATGCTGATAATTTTGGTACTTCCTTTCCAGCTGTGAAATAAGTCGTAATATTAATTAAACTAAAGAAGAAAAAATAGGTTTTTAAAAAGAAATCAAGTTTAAAGCGTTTTTAAAATTAAAAAAAATTCTACTTTTAATAGAAAATAAAACACCTGTGCAGTTTAATTGTGGATTAAGTCGTAAAGGTTTCGGTGAATCTTGGTTTCCAATCTTTTATGATCTCTTATAGTTCGGGTTTATTAATATCAAGTCAGAGTATTTTGCCAAATATTTCTAAACTTAGAAAAGAGATTAATCAGAGATTTTGAATGGACAGAATAAAAAATTTGTAGTTTAGAATTTAAATCAAGGTCATTTTTTCCAACTGGGTTTTCATATTATAATTCCTGTTTAAAAATATTTTATAAGAGTATGTATTTGACTTTTTTAAGTATTGAATGATTTATAATTACTTTCAATTTAAAAAATACGATTAATATAAAATTACCATTTTTAGCAGCAGCAGCCACTCGGCCTGCATCTTGCATTTGAATTTTAAGCAACTCCATCGGTGTTGTTATAACAATTTGACAAGCTCCAGCAGAACCTCCAGCAATCATTTCTCGAATTAGTGGGAGGGGTTGTCTAAATTTATAAAAATAATTAAAATTCTTACTCTATCATTATGTATTAATAATCTATTCGATAAAATGAAAATTAATATACCCTGGTCCTGGAGTCAAATAATGTCTAAACATATCATTGGCTGCAAGTTTAATGGCTTTTTCTGGTGTTATCAAAAGAATATTTACTGCTGAGCCTTTGTACATTCCAAAATAACCTTCGGCTGCATAGGTTTTTTTGAAGCAGTCAAACCTAAGAAATATTAGTATTAGATTATGGGGAACTCAGAAATATAAAAAAAATCTTCTGAGATCAAAGTCATCTCTCTTATGTTTTTAAAGCTGAATAAGATAAATGAGGAAAAAGATTTACATTGACGAATACATCTTTTCTCCCTTAGGTCCGATAACTTGATTTTGTAATCGTGTTTTGACCAAATCCAGTGGAAAAACCACGGACACTCCAATGATTCCTGCAATTCCGCCATTGACGATTTTTGGCACGAGTCTGAAATAAATTTCTTTTAATATATATTTTACTTTAAATAAATTCATTTTAAATTTGAGTGAGGATTGGAAATCGTCCCCAGAATTGATAGCCTAGAAAAGGATTTACCGATTAATTTTATTGTATGTAGAAAATAGGTTTCTAAAGAATTTCTTATTTGGTTTTAAATAGAAGTATAAATAATTATTATTTCAATAAACATTTACAGTTTCGACAAATAAAAAATTCTTTTCAAGTGCAAAATAATGAATACTAGTGAGTTTAATACTAAAATACTCCAGATCAAGAGTTTCGAAATTATATCCAGCTCTGATTTCTCAGGGATAAACTTTTAAAGCTATCTACACTAAATGCCTATGTAGAAGATACCTACAAGCTTACGATTAATTCCTTGCCTCATGCTTCTAACATTAATATTCTAGTCAATAAAATTAAAAGAAATTTTTAAATAATGAACAATTAGAAGCATATAAAAGATACACATACATGCATACTACTCATCTAATTAATCTTTAAAATGATGACAAGTCACTTATAACTTGCTAGGCAACCCTCGTTTCTGAGTTAAAATTTATAAACCTATTTAAAACTAAATAATAACAGTAAATAAATCATATTAAAAATAAGTTTATTCAAAAAGGAAACTTTTGAAGTTTTTATCTCTAGATATAAAATCAATTACATATTTAGATTGGAAAACTTTTATATTACATCAATATACCTTATTTATTAAATTTTTTAGCACAATACAAAACAAACGACATTTATGTGCACAGAAAAGGCTTTAGGTGGGACTAAGCAATTATTAATTTGCAGAATTTAAAGAGTTAATTACTTCTGAACTTTTACAAGGTGTGACTTATTATTTTTGAAAAAGATTAGAGACAATTTTCTGCTATTTAAAAACAGTGTTCTCATAAAGGGAATAGTGATAATCTGTATTCAAAATTTTTTCACTTAAAAGTGGTCATTCCGATTTCTGTACAAAAGAAGTTCTAGAACACTCACTTTTATCTCCCAAGGTGATGCTAAAAAGCGTATTGAGAAAAATCCGTCAGCGAGATGGAAGAAGATTGGTGGTCTTATCTGGTAGAGGGCGAAAACTCTTCTTTTTATATTTCTGATAGAAGAGGTGGGTTGACACCATAGCTTCGCTGCTTCAAAATGTTACGAGCTGTGAGATTAATGTTCTACGACTTCATTTGTTGACATTCGTCACTATTAAAAAACATTCTTAGATTTTTTTTATATTATATTATTAATTATTACAGTGCAGATAACTAAATCGATTACTTGTTCAAGGGAATACGTCATGAACCATACAACTTTTGAGTAGGGAATTTCATTATCCTTGTTTCTATTTTTTTAAAAGATCTAAATCTTTGGAAAGAGACGTGTAAAACTTGTGCAATTTATTCTAAAGGTGCAAAAGTGAACCCTATAATTAGTAGAATTATTCTACATATATTCAATTGTTTAATAACTGAAAATTTTGAAAAAGAAGAGATAAAATATCATAAAATCAAATATGAGCAAATTGCTTTTAATAAGTCAATTTCAACAGTTTTCAAATTGAGGTATTATAAAATGTATACCAAGAGATTAACTTTGATAATCAATTTTGCCTAGCATGAAAAATAAGTCTTGTAATCAATAATAGAATCTTTTGTCTCTCAAATTATTTGAATACTAATTTAATAAAATTGCTAAAGCTAAGGATGCAGCAGAATTTCTCAAATCAATCATTCCAAGGAGGAAAATATAAGAATTAAACATCATGCAGTGATTTCATAATTAAAAATAAATTATAAAGCTTTTGGCTAAATAGGAAAGAAGCTTTCAAGTTAGTCTTTTCAATTTTGATAGAAAGAAGCCACAAATCCAAATATCCAAAGCCAAAAAATTAAATCCAATGTTGGTTTTTATATAACTGTGACTTTTCTTCTATGTAGAGAATAATTTTCAGTGAACATGCAAATTGCACATCATTCTCTTATTAACTTTAATGAAGTGGTTTCCGAGAATTTTTACTCCTAACTGAAATATGTATAATTAGGCTTTGCTACAACTATCTTGCTTTTTGATATTATAATTATTTGAAATATGACAGGTTGTATTTTTTCTTTTCTGAAAGTATAAACCTGTTATAGAAAATTTTTGAGCCGTCCACATTTTTCATAGAATTTTTAATTAAATAAATATACGAAATTTTAAAACCTTCTCCATTATGAGTTTAGACTGTTAATTACAGAACAGAATACATATATGTATAGTATTTTTTATACGCTAAATTGATATCAAAATGAATTTTTGAAGCTTGTAGAGATCTTTTGTATTTTACTCAAGATTTAAATATAACTTTATGTTTTGACTAGCAGAAATGATTGTATTTTCGTACTTCAAAGTGGGATTGCAGCAAAAGACAATCAAAGACAATAATAACACTTAAAAGTGCTAAAAGCTGACGAAATCACACTTTATACTCCAAAACACAAATTTCACGAGACATCTTGAACATTATCAATCACCAAACAATTTTCGAAGATTGACTAAAATTGTGGAAAAGCACATTGACATTGTCGTTTTGATTTTCAGTGTATAAGAATTCAGACTGAAACGTAAAAGACATAGAAGTTTAAACATAAATTTCTATATATATTTCTCGTGTGCCTTAATTTATTTTACATCGTTTTTATGCAACTTACTTGAATTGTTGTTCCGTTTTCTGCGAGACGACTGACATGATGATTAATTTTTATCTACAATGTATAGCATTGAATTATGTAAACATTGCACATTTAATTTATAAGACAGATACTATATTACAAGCTTGGAGAAAAAATAACTAATTTTTAACCATATAATATATTAATATATTAAATTCTTATTTATAATAGAACGACCAAAAACTTCTCAAAGCAATTTAAAAAAAAAAATCATCAAAATATGCGTTGGTTTCTATCGATTCTAATTTTTCATCCTATGAAATGTCAGTAACAACTTACAGCTGTTATTTCATGAAAATGAATTAATTAACATATATTATTAACCAAGAATGCAAATTATTTACAGTCATCAGAATGACTGGAAAACAATTTAATTGTACATTTGAAATGTCTTTTCGAAGAGGTTATCTTTTCGAAAATTAAATAAAATCTGAATTATGTAAATAATGTATACGATTAAATTTGAATTAGAGTATCTAGATAAGTAAAAAAGGGAAATAAGATATCTACTTACAATTCCGGTTATGCTTAAACTATCTATTCTTTTCAATAAGTTTAGATGGATCAATAAAAATATTTAAAGAATGAGGACAGACAGTGTATTAATTTGACTCGTAGCTTATTAAACTGAATTGCTATAGAACACAGGAGATGATTAACATAACTTTTGATGCGACCTTTTTATTCTCTATGATGTTATTTGACTAATATATTTTTCGCCATTTGTATAAGACATTGACATGACAGGGTTGCCATCGTTGCCATATTTGTATGTCATTAAACATTTAAAGGTCACGTTATAAAATTTGAGAATACATTCTTATAGAAATGAGAAAATATCAGAAGAATCACAAAAAAAGTAATAAACAATATAACTGATGGTATCTATATACGTAATTTATGAAATTATATACATATTAATAAAGTATAAAACTAACCTCAATAAGTCACGTGACTATGGGATCTGGTGACAGGAGAATTTATTTCTTTTTTTTAACTTTGATTGAATACTGATTGATAATTGATTTTATTAGCCTTACTTTCGAGGGGACTCTAATAATTTAAACTTTGTTATTGATATGTAGCTCTTTATTAATACTTTTAAAATTAAAGAAGAGAATGAAATTAAATATATGATGTTGTCTGCTACGGATGATAAATTATGTATAAAAAATTTAAATTTTGTTGTATGTATTATTAGTTTAAAGACACATGTTCTTATTCTTAATATTTGTCCTTATTCCTTATAATCTTTTAAGGTTGACATGGCTAAAAATGGAGGGATAATAAGAGTAGATCCCATAAGTACAATCATTATAGCCTTCTTCTGAAAAATAGATTATTTTTCGAAATAACTATAAATATTAATTTATTGACTCTTGTCAATAAACAACAGAGTACACCAATGAGATAAAATTATGTAGAGATTTACCTGAACTCCTATGCGATTGAAAGGTTTCGTACTAACTGGAGTCTTAAAATAAGATCGTTTTGTTACATCAAAAGATTTTTTAATATCCAACATTTTCTGGAACTTGAATAACTTTGAGATTAATTAATTTACTCTCGTCAAGCTTCTAGAGGAATTAATTTATTTGTAAAAAAACAAAAGTAAATGGAAGACTATGGGAACGTCTTTCTTTTTTTATTTGGATTCTTTTATTTCAAAATACTTCAACTATTGGAAGAATTATTTAAAAGGATATTTTGAATTTTACTTCAAAAGAAATGTATTAATTTTCACTAGTAACAATAGCACTTTTATAATTTTCAGTCGACTCTCTACACTCTTAAATTAAGTCTTTTTAAAACGAAAATATTAAGTTTTTTACTTACGTATTATGTACAATTATAATGTCTTATTAATACGTATTTAAGTTTAAGTAATTGCTTACAAAAATGTTCTTGATAATACCTTTGAAATTAAACAACGTTAATTATTGTGCCAGCCAGGAATTGGTATTCCTGGTATCCAACTTTTACCTGAAACTAGAGAGTAAACGATAAAAATATAATTCATTTTTCTAATTGCTTTTTATTAAATATATTTACCTCCTGCAACGGAATTGAGCTTTTGAGTTTCTTCGGGACTCAGTTTTAAAATAGTAGTAAGTACAGGAATAAGGTGACTTCTTTCATCTCCATTTTTCAATGTGACAAACTAAAAATTGTAACATTTAAAGGCATTTTAGTACAATTAATTGAATTTAATTATGATGATTTAAGACATACCTTGAAAACAACGTTTTTCATATATTCGAAATTATTTGCATGCTGTTCCCGTTCAACACTTCTTTGCTGTCTCCGAATATCTTCTTTGAGCATTTCGTTAAGCTGCGTTAATTTCGCTATGTCTCTCTCAGCATCGGCGAGAAGAATTGTTAAATGTTTAACCCTTCGCTCGTAAACTTCAAATTCTTGCCTGCTGACTTTTGAAGGTAAAATTTGAACTTCAGGTCGATTGTAGTCGTCTGAAGAGTTAAGCAATTCATCTAATGGCATCAAGGAATGATCGCGATATTTTTCTGTATTTGTCATATCGAGAGGACAAGAATCAACACTCTCAGAACCCTATACAAATAATTAAATGTTTTCTATATTGTTTAAAGTTATAAATTTTGTATTAAAACTTGATTCACTTTAAGATTTAAAACCTACCTCGCATTCTTCTCTTTCTATGAGGGACATTCCCAGGATTCGTGAATGATTATTTTCTGCATTCGAATCAATTATTCTTTCTGGCGAAATATTACACCTTCGTATTGTTTCCGTAGATTCGCTCAACCTCATTTTTTCTAAATCGAATTTTAAATCCTGGATTTCTTGCTCGTACTTTTCTTTCACTGACTTTATTTCAGCCTTTATATTAAAATTACATGAAATTAAGGAAAGAGTGAAAAATGTCGCCAGAATTTTAAGCAATAACTCTAATACAGACTTAATAAAAATACCTTTTGAGCTTTTTCTAAAATCGCCAATTCCTGCTTATAATCGGAACTCATCTTTTGAATTTTCATTTCCTGTGATCTACACTGATCTGTGAGGGAGGAAATTTCGTGGCATAAATTAGACTCTCTTTTGTTAAATTCTTTTAGACCTTCCAAAGCATGATCCCTCTCATCTTTTAGTATCATAATTTCCTTACTCATTGACTCCACTCTTTCTCTAAAACAGAATGCCATTTTGAAAGAAATTAAGAATTAAGAGCAAATTAAATTTAGAGAATATATTTCTTTCTTAATTAATTATACATACCTATAAATATCCAGTTTCTCTAGGAGAATCGTATTTTGCTGATGCGACTGAAGTAATTCCTCTTCAATTTCAACAACGCTTTTTCCACCCATTCCAATTTCTTTATTTTGAGTCTGCTTTGTTCTCAATACACTCTGGGCTCTTCTCTTGTATCCATTAAATTCCTCCTGCAAAACTTCGATTTCCTTTTTCGAATTCGACAAGGCCGAATTCAAATGCGAAATTTCAGCGACCGCATCCCTTAACTAAATGTTATTTATTATTAAAGTCAACCCGTAGGATAAATTTGACCAATTTTATATTAAACATTCATATATACCTGATTTTCTAAAATTTCTTTCTGATTTTTAAATTCTTTCTTTAAATTGTCCTTCTCGGATTCTATGGTTTCAATTTTTTTTAATAAATTTGATTTTTCAGCCTTTGATTCTTTCAGTTGCTTAACAAATTCTTCGATTTCGCGCTGCGATCTTTCGGATTCAAGTCTCATTTCATTCAATTCTGCTTTTATGCTTTCATTCCTCTCTCCCAGATTAGTTACTTGGTTTGATTTCGATAAACAATTACTTCTCAACTCAGATATTTGCTTATTTAATAAGTTAATTGTATCCATTTGCTCTTCGATTTTTTTCTCTAAGGCATTTTGCTTTGATTCGTCATCCTTCAGCTTTGATTTCATGTCTTCGATACTTTTCTGTAAATCAAGAATTATTTTTAAATAGTATAATATTATTTAACGTTTAGAAACCGGATTTTAATTAAATTAATCTACTACATTTATAAACAAAATTTATAATTAAAAAAATCACACCTCATAATTTTCAACTTCTAAGGACAAAACACTATTGCTAGTATGTTCCTGTTTAATAGTTTCCAATTGTGATCGAGTAACCTTATGTGCTTGTACTTCAGATTCTAAATTATTTTTCAAAGTTTCGTACTCTTTCATTTTTTGTTCTCTCAAAAGCACATCTGCTTTTAACTCTTCACTCAACTTTTTTATTTGCTCTTGGGAATGTTTAATAGTGCTTTCCAGTTTATTTTTTTCTTTCAATAACTGATCTACTTTTGCAGAAAGTTTTGCAGTAGAATCTTTTTCGTTATAAAGAGATTCTTTGAGAGAAGTGTTTTCACTAACGAGAGTCTCTATATTCTTCATTAGCTTTTTATTTTCAGACTTTCGTTGTTCCATTTCATCTTGCAATTTGTCATATTCAAGTTGAATTGTCTGAAATTAATATTATAATTTTAAAAATAACTTAAATCAATCTAAGTTCACTTTATACCAGAAAGAAAATTAAAGTAGTAATATTTTCAAGTAGTTTTTTTGTTAAGTATATAATTTCATCAAATAACCTGCAATTTCTTCGCATTGTTGGATATTTGAATAACTTTATTCTGCACCTCTTCTCTTTCTGAATTAAGTATTGTCTTTTCCGCTTCTAAATTTTTTACTTGTTCGCTCAAATCGGATACTTTCTTTTTTAATTTAACAGCAAGACCTCGCAACTGTAAATAATGATGGATAATTGTTTTATATACATATCGGTAAACAATAATTAGAACGAAATAACGAGTGAGTTTTTCAATTCACTGTACCTTATTATAACGTTCTTCAATTGTTTCCTTGTTGGTTGTTGACTCACTTATGCTAGAAATAGATTCTGTCATCTGGAAAAATTATTACAAACTAAATACGTAATTAAACTTAGTTTAAAAATAATGGAAATAAATAAATTATAAATTTGATTGACTATAATGTAGAGCTGTAAAAAGAACAATAATTTAAGAATTCTTTTAGGTTAGAGTTGTAAAATTTAAAACTATAGATTTCTTTTACTAAAGATCTATAGATATTTTTTTACTATAGATCTATAGATCTTTTTTTACACAAAATTCATTAAAAAGTTTAATACAATTTTTAATAAATACCTCGTTCTTTTCTGTCGGGGGTGTTTTACCTTCCTTTTCCATCTTTTCGATTCACCAGGCTACACACAATTATTAAATATATTATTCGAAAAATTATTTCAAGCGTGATTTCAAGAAATCAGCTGATAAGTAAACAATGCAAGCCGTGTTCAGATTCACATCTGACATGTGTCACTTGTCAATTTGCAAATGCGCACTTGCGCAGTCCATACGAACGCAAATTAATAATTTTTCTAATCACTACTGTGGATTAACAACAGATAATTTTTTAATTTAAATATTTATTAAACTGATGCTTAATCGTAATAAAAAACACAGATTTTAACAGGGGCGTAGCTACAAATTTTGATACAGGGCCCCCCCTAGAGTAAGCTACGCCACTGCAAAGCGGTCACCCATCCAAGTACTAACCGCGCAAAATATTCAATTAAATAATTTATTTCCAAGATGCAAAAGTATTAAAACAGTATAAATATTCTGCTATTATTTTATTATATTCGGTAAGCTCAAAATTCAATTCTCCATTTTAGTCAACGAAAATTATAAATAAATATTTGAAAATATCAGGGCAAATTAAAATTAAAAATAAGTTTTTACTTTACATTAAAGAAGATCGTCTTTGATGTAAAATAAAAACTTATTTTTAATTTTAATTTGTCTATGGGGGGTTTGAACCTCCAAAACACGGCCCTGGAAAATACAACTTCTAAAGTTAAGCAATCATTCGCGCGGTTAGTACTCGGATGGGTGACCGCTTTGAAAATACAAGTTCTCAGGTTAAGCAATGTTTTGCGCGGTTAGTACTCGGATGGGTGACCGCTTTGCAGTGGCGTAGCTTACTCTAGGGGGGCCCTGTATATAACACTGCGCAGACGCCAATACTCGATGTCTGTTGCATTCGATTATTTCTGATCGACCAATGCGAGCCGCGTACTCTACTGCGCATGCGTCACACTCGGTACTGGATTGGTTACTATTCGCGCGAAATTTGAAATACTAAAGAATATTATGTATTTCAAATTACGCGCGAATAGCAACCAATCACATAACGAGTGCAACGCATGCGCAGTAGAGTACGTGGCACCAGTTGGTACCACTGGGGACGACGTCAACACACATATAGTACCAGGTAGTACATATGTACACATAGTTCCATGTAGTTCATTGCCGTTTGCAGTTTCTTGATCTAATTCGCGATAATTAATCGGGGAATGAATGAGAATATTTTGCATGTTATGAAAAAAAATTGAGAAGAAAATATTTCACTATCGTGGCTGAAATTTTAATTAAAAATGTGAGAAGAAATTATTGTTTGCCTTTAGGAATAATTGGAACAACCACTGGCTGTAGCAGACAACTACATTTTATAGCTAATTAGATCTAATTTTGTTCTTAATTATGCTTCTTAGATGCTTCAAATCTGTTTTGTTTTTACTTTAAAATACACGATGTTTATTAAACTTTATTTATTTCTTAGTTCTTTCTATTGTCATATATTTTTCTTAGTTTGCCTAGCTATCAATTACTACTATATATATCTCTTCAAAAATTTAGTAATTTTTAGGTCTAGATAATTAATTAACTAGTGTATTTTTTGTTAAATTATTATATTATTATGAAATACTATTGATTCTTTTGTTAGGCATCTATTAACTTATTTTCTGTCATATATATTTTTAGAAGTACTTTGAACTTTGACCTATTAACGTTTATTTACATTGTATGCAAATTTTAAATTTTAAATATACATTTAAATGTATAAATAAACTTTAAAATGGTAAAGTGTTTATTGTGAGTCTAAAATTTAGTTGAACCAAATTTTTAAACCGACTTTTTTTAATTTAACGTTTTTCATACACATATTAATAGTTATGGATCCACAAAAGTATGTAATTTAAAAATTATAAAACTTGGAAATAAAATAAAAATAATATAAATCGTAACTGAAAATAGGTTTTAGATAATAATAATAAGATAAAAAAAAATAATAATTGTCCTTAGGTTTGGTGCGACATGGTGATTTTAGCCGAAAAGTTCAATTAAGGCTACTTTCATCCCCAAAGAAAAAATTTTGTCGAAATGCTTCTGACTTTCTTTTACATGGTTGCAACATGGATTCAAGCATGGAGATTATCATCTCTAAAAACTCGTCTATGTATTGCACTTCAAGGAACAGAATCTATGAGACCTTCGGTAATGTTTTATACTGCAGCTGCTGTTCGTTCAAAAGGAGGTATAAAAAAACTACCACCAATTACTTATAATATAATCATTTTTATTGGACATTTATTATTACAAGCTGTTTAAACTTTCTTTTAGAATTAAACGGAAATAAAATGAAGCCGCAAAATGGAAATGGAACCAATGATGATCTTTTGAGTTCCAATTTTTGTAGCAATAAGGATGCTGCAAAACTGGGAGACCTTCTTTGGTACCAAGGAGACAGAAGATTATGTACCATTTATCCACAAGTATGTGTAAAGTAAAAGTTTTTACCAATGTAACAAATTATCAAACTAAGATCGAAAAACTATAAATAAAAAAATTCTTTCAGCAAACAATAGACGTCAACAATTGGTTGCTTTATCCACCAGGAAAAACAATATTTCCCCTTCTTTCTAACAATTTTGGACAAACTTCGCTCTTCCAAGATACCAAAATGCATGTTCTTGTAGAGGCAGATTTGGAAACTTACAATCCTCTCGGTTCTTCCAAAGCCACAAAGGTCTAATAATATTTTAAGGAGTAATTCTATATGAATTGGAATTTAATATCAAAATCTTGATTATCATAAATCTAAATCTTATTCATCTTCAGCTTGAAGATTATGGAAATATTGTAACCTGGACATCCGATAAAACGTTTGGAGTCATTTTAGAAACTGACCTGGATCACATCACTAAGTTCTCCGTCGCTTTAATGCATGGACAATGTTTCATTAATAATGGACTTCTTGTTTCTCGCGTAGAATGTAAGTGCAGACTATAAACCATTTTTATTTTAATTTATTAGTAAATTGACAAGAATTATTTTCCAGCTGTTTCAGTATCTGGAAAGCCTTGTGTCTCTAACTGCGAGCACTACAACTTCCTGGATTACAGAAGTGAGTAATTTTTAAAATTTGTATATTCGATTTATAATTTCCAGAAGCTATTATAATTTCAATATTTTTTGGATAATTCTAGAGATGATAGGGAAAGCACAATGGGAAGCATACATAAAAAAACTGCGAGCATTTAGTCAAACTGCTAGGATAGTTTCACAACAAGGCTTAGCTGCAGAAGTCAAAGACGCTCCAGGAGCTATCATAACTCCAGGAAGTGTTCCAATTAGTTTACAGATGCCCACGATCCTGCAAATAACCATATCAGAAGACGCTAGAAGTAATTTTTGTTTTAATAAAAAATAAAATTATAGAAAGAAAAGTTAATTAACTTTAAATTAATATTGAATTAAACTTTATTTTTCAGGGGACACTGTATCAGAGTTTTCTGGTCCAACGACGCCACCTCCAACCCCAGCTTCCATAAGCGGAATAAACGGAACGACTTCTAGATTATCTCAGGTCTTGACAAATTCTGTAGATTTGACTCCATCAGCCTCCCTAGATTTTTCGGCAATGTCGTGTTCAAATACTAGTTTGGCTAGATCCCAGGACTTTGATCTGAAGGAGAGTCCTGTTAGAAAATTCAAGGGCCCTTGTGACCTGGAGGAACATAAATCTCTTAAATCCTTGAATGCCAGTCACGAAGCACTCGAATCAGCTTCGACAGTAGGATCTTCTAGAAACATTCCATCCAGCATTTCTAGGTAACTTCTAAAAGAAGATTTAAAAAAGAAATTTATATGAAGTAAAATTTAAAATTTTTTCTCAGCACTCCAACCAAAAAGACTGAAAACTCTTCTCAAGCGAAACCTCCAAGTGTTTTAATATATGGTGACAGTACTGTGGCAGTGGATAGCATCAGAAATGTCCTGGACACAACTTTAAAAGAAGACAAGTAAAATGTCCAATATGTATATTTAAAAATTTTAAAAAAGAGATATCAAAAATGAGTAAAGGGATAATGAAAATAATGAATTATTTTCAGGTATTCGATATATATCTTATCAAAAGAAGAAGCTCGAAGCGAAATTTGGATGGATCAAGCATCTCTGGTAGTCGTCTGTGGACAAGTTGGAAACGAAATTGCTCTCCAGCTTGTCGAGTATATGGTTCGAGGAGGAAAACTTCTTGCACTTTGCTCCGATTTGTTACACATTTTACTTCCCACTTTCAAAACTGCTGAAGTTCGAGAAAACGAACTCGTCCGATTCTCCTACGGAAAGTGGAAGCATGTCCGCATGATGCACCACATTTTCTGCTATCAAGCCTCTCCAGTGAAGACAAAATTCTCCCAGGATCATGATGATTCCAAGTATTAAAATTAAATCATACTAGACTTGAATTACATTTCTCAAATATGTGAAGTGTTATTCAATCTTGAACTGTTTTGTTATAGATCTGTAAATCTTCAACCGCCAGTTTCAGTGAAAGTCTCAGACAAATCTGGACAATTACATACTCTAGATGTAAAAGTTTTGGGTGCTGAAGAAACTTGGCATACACCAAGTATTTTACTTGCCGATCTCTCTACAAGTGAAGGAAAGGTTGTCTTCTCCCAAATTCATTTGGAAGCCGATCCATCACAATATGAGTTCGAGGAAAGCAAATTTAAAGCTCTGAAAGAAAGCAATACAACAAGGCTAGAAATATTCAGGGATCTTCTGAGTTCCCATCTGGGAATGAAAGTCACATCACAACTGCGCCCACCACCGGTTTATAGTCCGGGGTTTTTTCTGGGGAGACATGAGGTGCACTTTATATTTTTGTCATTTTAACATGCAGTTGATAATTATTTCCAGAATTGAAATACTTACAGTTGTAGTTAGACTTCGTTGCATGTTTCCAAATTTCAAAAATCCTTTAAAAATCTCCAAATCTTGAATTCTCTGAACACTTCCACAAAAATTAGTTACAATATTTAGAAACACTCACCTTTTTATATACTCGTTTTATTTTGCATCGGTATTAGAAAGAAATAATTTTTTTGAGTCCGCAGATGATAAACTGGGAGATCGATATCACATAATACACTTAATTCCCCTGCTTGTCAGTATTATACAAAAATCCACGTAGTTTTAAATGCGATAAGCATGCATTCGAAACCACTAGTGCAAAAAAATTCGATGTAACTTGCGTTGTCGGTTGTACAGTTGAAATTAGAAGTGCTGAAGAAGTTGCAAGATAAGATGCAACCCAATGACATTCTGAAAAATCCGAAAATGGAAATTCAGTTTTGCGGAACGAACACGAAAGCCAGATCAGCAACATCCTCTTTTCTGCCGGTCATGGTCCATCGGTGCCCTGAAAACTTTTCCACTGTAGAGTACTTCGAGGTATTTAAATTCTTCTATTTATTCTTTTCTTTTTGTAGCAAAGTTAAGTTTGTTTTTAGTTAACTTAAACAATAAACTTGTTTATACCGTTCTTAGAATCTAACTGCAGAAGAAGTGGGTCGGTTGGTAATTTACTCGGATGTTATGTCAACTTCTATGGATGTCGTAGCAAATTGTCGATTACATCACGGATTGGCTATAATTCCTTATCGACAAACGAGAGGCCAAGGTATTATTGATAATTAATTCAAGGAATTTTCATAATCTATAAAGAAAAGAATTTATGAAGTAATCTTTAAATAAACTCTTTTTTCATATTTACCTCTAGGGCGTGGAAGAAATGAGTGGCTGAGCCCAAAAGGCTGTGCAATGTTTACTCTGCAACTTCACATTCCATTAGATTCCGTTCTAGGGAAAAGAATTTCGCTTTTACAACATTTGATTGCTGTGGCCGTTGTTTCTGCTGTGAAATCAATACCTGGTTATGAGGTAATATATATATTAGTTATTTATTTACGTATATATTTAAGATTAATTTATTATAATAATATTAATATGAGAATTAATTGTCTACAGGGTATTGATCTTAGACTTAAGTGGCCTAACGATATCTACGCGAGTGATGAATGGAAAATAGGAGGACTAATAATAACAACTCTTGTTGAAGGATCCATGGCAGTTTGTAATATAGGTAGTTATAAAACAATTTACTCTTTCTCCTTGCCTTGTATTTAAAAAAATGTTGGGTAAATAAATTCTTTTTAATTTTAATTTAGGTACTGGAGTCAATCTTTCGAACAATACTCCTACAACCTGTATCAATGATTTGATTTCTTGCTATAATAAAAAACAAGGCACCACTTTACAAAAAATATCTTATGAGCGATTTTTGGCCATCATATTTAGCGAGATCGAACGTCTTCTCAATATTGTACAAAAGGATAATATTGAATACTTGTACGAAATTTACTACAAATATTGGATGCACACGTAAGTATCAAAGTATTTTTCTTATTTTATAAGTAATTTTAAATTGATGTTAACATTTACAAGATTATATTTCAGAATTTAGTTAACTAAATCAATTAAATTATTTAAAGTCTCCAGTTTGAGAAAATCCGAATATTGATTAAAAATAATGAATTTAACAGAATTTAACTGCAAAAATAATAAATTATTCCAGTTATTTCTTGCTTATCTAATCATTACCTTTTAACGTACAGCAATGCGGAAATAACAATTGTCTCCGAAACTGGAACTTCACAAGAAGCGAAAGTGATTGGCATCGATACGTATGGTTTCTTAGAAGTCCAAGGAAAAAGCGGCAAAACGTTCACCGTTCATCCAGACGGAAACAGTTTCGATATTCTGAAAGGATTAATAACTCCAAAAAAATGAATTCATTCCTAGAAAAACTCATGATAGCATAACGCGATTTAGAAGCATCAATAATAGAACTAAACAGCTTAAAGATCAAACAAAGTGTTCGCACGTCAATTTTTAATTTTAATTTACATGTAATAATTTATTTCAACCAAAAATTAAAAATCCTTATTTAAAAAATGACGATCTCTTTCAAAAATCGAGTATATTTGAAATTTATCAGAGGAAAATAGAGTCTCTTTCAGTATTACCTAGTAATCTCTTGTGGCTTAATATCTTCTTTAACAAGAAGTGAATTGAAAAGTTCTTCGTTTTTGAAGAATCGTCTACATTTTCATTGATACTTTCTTAGGTGTTTCTAAAAAAAACCTGAGCGAAGTAATATTTGGCTGGGTATAATTTTCCCGTCAATTTGTAAAAAGAATTTTAGGTGTACATTTTTTATCACTGTTCAAACTGTCTACAAATTCGACTATACACTGAAAAAATCTATAAAAGTCCGAGGTTCTATCAGATTTTATCTATCAAATCTAAATCTATTAAAACCATTCGATTTTTTAAAAACATGAACTTTTATAGACTTTCAAAGTGTACTTATCCTCGATTGTCTCGTAAAAATAGATATATCTGCATTTTTAGAAAGTGCAAGCCACATATAATATCTGTGTGCTACGATAAAATGCATCTAAATACTGCCTATTCATCTAAAAGTATAAATGTGACCTACATCCGTAAATAACGAAAGCTCTATCGTAATGTTTATCGAATCAAAAAATTTATCAGTTATGAACTATATGGTTATTGTTAATTGTTGAAATAATACTTCTTTTTGTTACATGTGTACCTGTTATACAATAAATCCATGAACCTGTCATCTCCCTTAAATCTCTTTAATATAGTATATATAATATATGTATAAAAAAAATTACTATAAATTAAAAAAGGAAATGTTAATAATTTAATATATTTCGCCAAGTTCTTTTTACACAAAGATATCGGATCTCAAAATCAAATCATTGCTCGTGAACATGATTACAAATGCATTCTCTTGAGATAAGAAATTTTTACAGTGCGTTTTCGTATCGCATTTCTCGAAAAACCTTAAAACGTAGAAGCTTGGTTTACCGATCGCTAACGACATTGTCTCGACTAATTGTTGATCGGTAACGTTCACCAAAAATAAATCAACAACTTTAGTGTTGCACAATTAGTACAACGTATTTGATCATAATATACACATAAAAATGTAAACAATATACAATTAACTTCCGCTAATAAGCGGAACAATAATTATATTTAATAATATGATAATAAGGAACAATAAAATAGAGAAATTAGCCAAGCTAATATTGCGTTTGGCAATTCCGTATCAACGAATTTTTGAGTCAGTGTACAATCTAAGAATTATAATTAAATTAAAGTAGAACTGCCTAAAACGAATTTGTAACTCCTTGAACAGTCTTATGAAAAAAAAATTGTAGAGAGCTTTTTTGGAGTTAAAGTCTTTGGATTTTAAATTGGAAGCAAAAATTTTTAAGAATTCCAATTTAAGAAATGTCGAAATTTTATACCTTCAGAAGTCAAAGGGTCAAAATTTCCACTAATTAAATTAATATCGCTACAGTTTTTGAAATTATGATAAATAACACAAATTTAATAAAAGTTTCCTCATTCTGAAACAAAAAAAAATTGACCCTAAGATCAGAATTTAACATAAACTGACTCTTAAAATTCGAACCGGATTTACAAAATGCACCTAACAAATCAGACGTCCTGTATAGGTGTGCATCATTATTTATAAACTAGAGCCTTCTATAATCGATTACTAGTTACATTGGTCCGATAAGAACGATGCGCCCTGTTCGAGCATCAGTTATCCACTCTCCAGACTTCCTGTAATAGGCTTCAATTACTACAAAAAGCCACCTTTCTTCTGAATCGGTGCTCTATTGCACCGCAAATGGACTACCAAGGTGGAGGACGACCGTGCGGTATTTTTCTCTAGAGTACGAGCCCATTTTCCACTTCACAACTTTCTTACCACTTATAAGAACTTTCATGCGAGACTTTTATAACTAAAATCTGCACTATCCGCTCCACAGTCTTTGCACGAGAACACAGCGTTATGTTACGTTAAATAATTGGAATTGTTTTTTTCTTTTTTTTTTCTCTTGCTGTTTGAAAGAACTCGCTAACACAATTATCGACTTTATTATGTACATGCTTGATTAAGGTTCGAATCTACGTTGGCAATAACATTTTAATGTCGGTGGTAAAGTTAAGGTTCGTTGACTTACTTAGTTCGTAAATCATTGCTGAGATTTACTGAGATTCTGCATAGTAGAGAGAAGTTAACTTTTAACCCCCATCCGAAAAGAAAGGGCTATTTAACTTTGGGCACTTTGTAGTTAATATTATCCGAAATAAATCCTTGCACGGATAAGGGTTAAATACTAGTAAATTAGCTCAGAAATTTGATTGAAAGTAGCGTGATTAATTGTTTGATAACGGAAGCCATTTTGCGATTGCCTGTAGGGTAGAAGTCAAAAACTACTTAAAATTTAGTGCATCCTATCACATTCAGTCAATTTTTAAATCTTGAGACTCTAATTGATTGGAAATTCGAGAATAAAGATTCTAAATTCAACTGGCAATGGTAATGAAGTTGTAAATAACGAGCTTTACCAAGTTTTTGTGTTATTTAATACTATAAGGTTATTATATCATCAGAACCTTTTTCTATATCGTCTTTAAGACGGGAAATTCCTGTTGAAATTAAATTTCATCTGTAATAGGGACAAAAGTAACCCTTAAATATATATCATTGTTGGCAACTACGAGTGATTATTCCACGCATAATTCACTCCGTGAGAATCGACTTCCAAGAAATCGATATTTTTAAGAAATTTTCAAAGTATGATCTTCACGACAAAACGAATTTTCCGAAGGTCAAACAACAACGAAGAGAGTATAATGATTATCTTAGAAATAATTTCTACGTCAAAATAATTTTGCGAAAGCGAGCTTTTTTTCTCAGTTTCTTTGATCCACAATTTTAAAGCGAGTTTCATAGAGATTCGAGTTTTTCAATAAAGACTAGATTGATCTGTGGATCGACTTTTTACATTAATTTACAATAAACGTCTCAATGTGTGTTTGACCCTCGATTAATTTTTAAGGCTTTAATAAGCTACTAAGTAGTCAAAGATGACGACCGAGAAAGTCTAAAATAAAATTCGTAACTAGGAGAAACTGTTTTGGACTATACAGCAACTTTCTGTGCCTTAATCTTATAGATATTCACACATACATCATTGCTACATACAACTAAGACACACATACTCTAACACACACGAGCGCAAATAAGAGCTCATTTCACCCTGGTATGACAAATTATAGAATATAGGCAGTATATACATTTCTTACACATTTAAATGAATCTCGGGAGACCACGGCCTGAATTTTGGTGTATGATGTAAGGCGGTGGAGGTGGGCCTGGAAAGTGTCTTGGTCCTGGGAAGCGTTGATGACGATGCATTGGATGATGCATCCCCACGGATCTAACTGACGATGGAGCGTGTTGTAAAAGATGCGAAGTTCCATCGCCGAGGTCCAATTCCAGTTCTTGAGGCTCCACCAACTGAAGAGCACCAAAAGACGCTGTTGCCATTGCTACGTCCGGCATTATGCCCGATAAATGGCCATCACTGCATGAGTTATTCTCCAATTGCTGTAAAAATAAATCATTTCCATTTTTCATTTCGTTTTATTGAACTCTTCTTTAAATAACTAATTTCGCTTTCAGAAAAGCCACTAATATCTATCAAAAATATTCGGTGATATCCCAAGATTTTTTTTTTCTGGTTTGCAACCATTTTCCCCAGTTTAACTTTCAAAGCTGAACAATTTGTAATTAGAAGTACATATTCCAAAATAATATAAAAATTACAACATGTGGATCTCTTTTGAATTTAAAGAATATAAAAATTCAGGTTGACACGTTTAGGTTTTTTCATTTTACTTAAGCAATATCTTAATTAAATATTTTTTTCCTTTGTATTGATACTTATTTTTTAAATAGAATTAAGGGTTCAGAGTGAACAAATATCTATATGCAATGTTCTTTTAGTAAGATGAAGATTTTAAATTTGAAAGTTAGAACTTGGATCTAAGTTTCTTAAGGACTTCAAAATTAATAATTGAGAATTAAAAAACTCATTTAAATGCAAAGAATATAAATTCTATTCATAATAAACTATTTAATGTAAATAACACTTTGAGTACGAACGATCCAAGAGTAAACCCAACTTCAAAGTTTAACATATATCGGCTCTTATATAATCTAATAATCGCAGTAAGAAATTAATAGTGATCTGTGAAAGTGCAGAAAGTAAATTCTGAGTGGTGAATGCATTAGAGGTATTACGTACCTCCCCGGACAGTCTATAGTTTTCTCCTTCAGTGACAACAGCGGGTAGTTCGTGTCTATGAGAATAAGAAGATGCTTGACGGGGAAATGTCATATTTCTTCCATAGCAAACTGACGCTGAAGCACCAACATTACTATTTATATTTAGAGAGCTATTTTCCTCAACATCAGCCATACTTTCATCTGGTTCTCCTGAATTGTAGCACGCTGCATTCTGAAACACATGGAAAAGACTTGATTAATTACAATCATCAATCAGAAGATTTATGAATCTGCATCTAAGACATCTGAAATCCTCAGGTACTTAATTAATGATTATAAATGATTAATTTCTGTTTTCACACATATCTATAAAATAATCTGCTTACAATATCAATCTTTGAAATTAAATTTCAGTGAAAGTTACAATCTAACAAGAGGATTTATCAAAAATCCTGATTGATGTAAAATAGAATGACAATTTTCATTTAATAATAAACATTACTTTTTCTGATAAATTATAAATTACATATTCTGTCTTAAATTTATTAAACTGTTAGTATTATTTCAAGTTCTTTATGTAATAATTGGAGTGATAAGGCTGACTTGTATAATTGCTAAGTAAAAATAGTACAGCTACAAATGTTTTTTTTTATTTTTCAGTCAAACTCAATTCGTAGAAGTTCATATATATTTTTATTTTTTAGTCGACTTGGCAAAATATCTTTTAACTTTTACGTATAATCTTAGGTGTGGATATAAATATATATCGTTACAGGAGAATTTTAATTTTAATTCCTGCAGGAAATTCTTTAGGATAAACGTAAGTATGAAGCGATTTGTTAATACTTCTGAGCATAATGTATGAAGATATAAAGTAAATCGAATTCAATTTTGTAATGATTTTTCAACAAAAAAATTCATTAGGATAGATGCGTAATTAAAAAGAATGCTTATCATACATTCGAATATTCTATTTTGCAAAATGTATTAGTAGGTACCAATACAAAGTGAGAAAAATTCTTATACTCTTTGTAGTGACTTAATAATGAATAATTACGAGGGACCAGCTTTAATTTATACGATGCAATTCTCGTATACTTTGAATTTTCCGTCTTTACATTTTCGACCCGCAAATGTAAAAATATAAATCAGTTTTCTGACACTGATACATTCATTTGAAACTGAATAATCTTTTTAACATAATAATTTCATTAATCACTGATTTGACTGCAGACATTAAGCTCTGGTTTTTATTACTTTTTAAAGTAAATTAAGTTTGATTCTGAATATTACTTTATCAGAGGAAAAAAAGAATAAGAAAAATTTAGTAATTAAAGCTCACAATTAAAATTGATTGCCAAATGCCTCAAAGATATATAAGCAAAATTTTTATGTAAGATTATATAAGACTGGGCAAGATAATATGTTTATTGTGAATCTCTAGCTTATTAAAAAAATCGCTAAGGACACGCAAGGCGTTTTATGAACTTAACAAGATCTATTAGTCCAAGGAATTAACCTTTAAATTGATAAATGAGTTCATGTGAGCTCATCTTTTATTACAAAAATAATTTGTACGCAATTGAAGTGAAACATATGGTTTTCAATTCTATAAAACTTTTGATTTAATTAAATAAATGAATTAAATGCCTTTGAAATAAAATCGTGTCCAATTTGAAAGCCTTAAATTCAAAATATTTTCTTATTTAAAAAATTGCAATCCATAATTTTTCTTCTCCATGACCTCTTCTTCATTCTTTTAAATAAGAAGCAAATTTATTTCGAGGTCTCCTAATGTCCCTCATTTAATCAGGGACCGTAAAAACATTGCTTCGCATTCATAAAAGAATGAAAAGGAAGCTTTAAAAAAATGTCTTCCTTGAATGACACTTAATTTCTGAATCTTATTGTTAAACCACCAATTAATGCTAAACATATTTTTTGCAAAACATATATGTTTTTTACTTCTCTGTTCATGGTCAAGTGAGGCTAGTTGCCAATTTCAATTTATTACGAGTTCTGAAATATCTAATCTAAAATGATGAGTTATTTTTTTGCGTATAATTCATACACGATTTCCGAGTTATACAAGGTCGGAATGCAACATAATTTCGCTATCAGTATTCCACCTATATCGTCACTGTAATCCCAATTCTCGATTTTTTAATCAGAAATTCAGTAGGTATCAATATTATTTTTAAAAGCAAATCTTTTTTTTAAATGATACCAAAGAATTTTGAGAGATCAAAAAGACATTTCAAAATATTATATGTTAAGAATTTTAAACAGATTTTAATGAATTACTCACAGTTTAAACGATTTTTATGGATTTAAGAAAATGTAATAGGATTTGAATTCAAAAGTATTTGGAATAAACTAAACAGAATTCAAATTAATTCAAAGGACTTTGGAGGATTTCAAAATAATTAAAAAGAATTCAAGATGAAAACAAAATAATTGCAAAAAATTCAAAGGGTTGGAGTTATTTTTACCAAAAAATAGTTAAGGTGACAGCACGTTAGTTTCGAACACTATATATGTAGTTAATAAACACTGGAAGAAAAAAAGTTTTGCCATCACTTTTTCAGTCAATTATTATTCTAAAGTAAAAAACCTCGTAAAGTGCTTAAAAAGGATGTAGTTGAAATGGGGAGATGTCTCTTAACAGCTAGCGTACGAAGCGCGACAGATAGGGTCAAAGTCAAGCGCAGTGCAGTCAACGCTTCACCGCTCTACCGATCTGACTCAATCAAGTGCTGCGCTCCAAATTCAACCTTACCAAAAATTTATTTAATTTATGCTAAACTTATCCATCGAGAATCGTCAAAAAGGTTTTTTCCTACGGTGAGTCTTTGAAGGAAATTTGGTTTTCCAATCAAAATATTTATAAATTGTGTGCAATTTTAAAAAAGAAAGATCGAATAGATTAAAAAGCTATTCATAAAGTTATCAAGTCAACAAAACATCAGACTAAGTATTACCTAACTAGTGGATATTGAATATGGAGCGCAAAACAAGAATTAAGTCATTTTTCCTAATCTCGAGTGATAAAGTCTAAATGTTTAGTAAACGAAGACATTTCCAATTTTTAGTCTTGGTTCAGCAAATTTTTTAAAACCTGTAAAAAATATTTCTTGCCTCAATTATAAACATCAATTAGACATACATACTTGCCAACCTATCCATATCTTATATATATGGAAAGATTACAGGGTATTTGTTTTGTTGCACATGCAGTAATGTTCGAGTTCCTTTAACGTTCAACGGGGAAAGTCAGATGGTTCTGATAACTTTCAAAACTTACCAGTCTTCCGCATTACTTTATTAATCTCAATACGCACTTATTCTGTAATCAAATTCAACGAAACGGGTCTTGGACATTTTCAATTGATAAGGTTGTTATTTACAATCCTATATCGTGACTGTCAAGCTTTTGATATAAATGTAAACAACACTTAATTTTTCTTTAATTACTTAAAAAAAAAAAAAGATCTGAAACTAATTTGCATTTTAAATAGGTATTACGTGAATATAACTTTATCCATACAAAATCTGACAAACAAATGACTTTAGTGTTTTCATTATCTTATTCTTTCATCATTGGCTTCGCGAAAATAGATAGAAACTTTTTTTTTACATTATCTGATTGTGAGGGTTAAATTCCAGAAGTTTCAAAATTAAAAAAAAACTTTCTTAAATCCAATAAAAGACAAAAGTTATTTCAAATAAGGTGGTGATGTTTGAAATCTATTTTAGTGGTGGATGGAGCCATAGACGCGGAAATAACAATTGATCTAATTCGCCAGTCAGATTCTAGGCCGCCACTAAAGCGGTTTTTAATTGAAAAATTATCTATCAATTAGATCATCTCCTTTTATAATACATCATAATATTTTTCTCTTTCTGCATAATTCAAAGAATGAATCTAATCATTTCCTCGAATTTTACTTAACGCATCAACTAAAAATAATGTTTAAAAATAAGCCACGGGTTTTTCGTTATCTGTGTTATAAACAATCAGTCTTGCATAATCGTTTAAATTCTGTTGAATAATGAAAGAAGACTCATTTGGACGTTGAACATAGGAAACAAAGTGTCAAATTTAAAACGCTAGTTGGTTTCAAAGTAAGATAGAAGTTAGACGTATTTTTGTGCTAAGAAACATTTTTAGAATTTCAATACGCATGAATTTAGTAATTGTTTTGAAAAATACTGATCGTTTTTGAATTTATGATTGTAACTATTATCTGAGAGTCAATAAGATGCAATATTAACAGTTGTTAAATTGTGCGTTGAAAATGGAACAACTCTAGTTCGTAGGATCTGAAATAATCTTGGCATCATATAGTTAAAACGAATACATGTGTTTAAGTTGAACTATTTTTAAAGGTATGTATAGTAAAAGGGAACCCTATTCAAGAAATCATTAAAAATAATTTTTCAAAACAATCTGAATAAATGAACACTAATATCACAAAACAGAATCTTCATTGAATATAATGTTTTAATTTATAGTTGCGATAAAATTGAATCGGAAATCTCGAATCTCCAAATGGCTTATTAGTTATTCAGTTTAGATTTTCTCAAGGAATTATCTAAAAAAATTTTTGACGTACGTAAGATAACTAAATGTAGGTCAGAGAAGAAGTCAATGCTATAGCTATGACAGATAAACTAAATTCATGAAATCTAAGTAATAGAAACATAAGTTATAAATTTAATTATTAACTTAATATTCTATAATAATTTTAAAAATTATTGATTAATAAAATGAAAATGAATGAAAAGTATAAAATTCTGATTTCTGTAATGAAAAGGATTGAAATTATGGAAAAAGGTTTCACAAAGGTGAAACTTTATGAGGGTTAAAAAAAATTAATAGTTAAGCTGTAAAAGACAAACTGAGTTCGAAGTCTTGATGAATAATTGGTCTTTAAATAGGGCATCCTCATACTATTAAAATTTCACATCTTGAGAAACAGAATACAAAAGTCAAAAAAATTAACGATAATAATGATAAAAGTGGAGAAGTAAAAATGACCTTAATTTATATGTAATTGTAAGAATAAAATTTAAAATCAAAGTTCGATGCATAAGAGAATTATTGGATTTTTAAAATAATTAAGACTCTCTTTAATAGAAATCTTCATTTGCAACTTGAGAAGATACTCTAGAGAAAAAATTTAATACATAGGAGTATAGTGGAAATTAGAAACTCGAATATGCAGAAATTCAATACGTAAAGATAAAACCAGATAAAACAGTATGTAATGTTGGATTTGAGAATGTTTTAGTCTTTAATTCTAATTTGTTCCTATTTCCAGGAAAAGAATTCTGATGTGAATATGTGTTCACATTTTTCAGTTCGAAACAATTTATGTCACGTGTTAAAAGCAAGACGTACTTATAATTGAACAACTTATCAATTATGAAAATATTAATGAATTATCATTGAATAACTCCACTTTAAATTTGCATTATAGTTTCTAATGAGTAGAAGACACTCCTGTAGGTTATCAATTTTGAACAATCGCGAAAATGTAAATTAACTTTTATAACAATAATACAGGATTTTTATTCAAGAAAATAAGAGTCCTCTATAGGAGATTAACTAGAAGTTCTAATTGATGCATAACGTAATAGATAATAGATTGCAAGTAATGTATTCATATTATGAAATCACACATTACATAAAAGAACACTTGTATAAAGTGTCTAATGTGTCAGTTCTTTGAAAAAAAAAATTTTTTCAGCAAAATATTTAACCTTCTTTCACAAGATTGTTTAATTTAACACGAATCATCAGATAAAATGTAATTATTGATTTTATTTTTTAGCAATGTCGAAAATAAACGGAACTCTTCCCATTGAAAATTTGGAATGCGTTATTCGAGAATTTGTTGGATCCCAAATGAAAATAGACAACATCCAATGGAAACACTTAGTGGATCCAGGTGAGAATTTCGGAAGTGTGATCTTGGCATTGAACCTAATAGTGAAGAAAAATGGAATATCCGAAAATTTGAACCTCATCGCAAAGCTTCCTCCCAAATCGGAATATCTTGCAGATCTCTTCAACAGTCCAATGTCTTTCTATAAGGAAATCTACTTCTACAAAGTCATAGCACCAGAATTAATCAAATTTCAAGTCGAGAATGGAGTGCAGAAAAACGAATTAATAAAACTTGTGCCTCAATTTTTTGGAGGTCGATTGGGTTTGAAAGATGTGGAGAAGTTCGACGACCAGGCGACGATAGTCCTCGAAAATTTGAAAGCTCAAGGCTACGATACAGAAGATAGAATTACAGGCATGGATAAGGAGCATATGATCTTTGCGATTAAACAACTGGCTAAGCTGCATGCAATTGGAGTTTGTTACAAAATTAAAAAGCCCAAGGCTTTTAAGGAACTGATACATCCAGGCTTAGAGTCTTTTTTAAATGAAAGTACAATGAGATGTCTCCAGGATATGATTAATAAAGCAATTAAAAACCTTGAATCAATACCAGAAGCTCAACCTTACATGGAAAGGGTTACCAAAACTATAGATTATGATGCTTCACTGATAGAAAAAGAACCAGAAGAACCCTGGGCAACTATAATTCACAGTGATTTTTGGGTGAATAATATGCTTTTCCGACATGAAAAATCTGGTAAAATAATCGACATGAAGATCGTGGATTTTCAGCTGGCCCAATATGAAAATGGTTGTCGTGATTTGGTTTTCCTAATAATGTCTAGTGCAAAGCCAAAGGTTATAGATGAAAGTTTGGATGAAATGATTGATTTCTATTATTCATCGTTTACGGATTGCTTGAAAATCTTCAACGTAAACGTGAATGAATTTTCAAGAGAAAAATTCGATAAAAATGTGGTCGAGGCTGCTCGTCAGAGATTGGATCAATGCTTAATGATGGTACAAGTGATTCAAGCTACTCGCGGAACTGCGCGTAGACCAGATGAAATAAAAAATAAAGATAACTTTTTAGATATGGGTAGAAGTAAAGAAAATGACGAGAAATTGATACATATTGTACAAACTTATGCGAGAAGAGGATGGTTTGTTGATTAGATAAAATTTTAAAAAAAGATCGCTTTTTTAAATGTTTCTAAAGTTGTAGATATTATGATGAGAAAGATCCTCTGTCTGATTAGATTAGATTATTATCTCTTTAAATTTGCTTTACCTAGATTTATATACCGATTTTAATTAAGTGACCAGGCTTTTAAGTTAGTTATGTTATTTAACTTTCAGCTTTACAATCTAAATCGTTTTATGACAAAGCTTTAACTTTGAATAAAAAGTTACCTTCACATATTCAATTACTGTGAAATAAGTATTGCTAACTTAAGATTGACCTAATGTGTTCGAAAAATTGTCTACAGAATTGTGACAAGCATTTTTATGAGGCCCAGAATAACTGAATCTGTTTTATATAGATATTTGTAAGACGTATAAATATAAAATGGTAATTATTTAAAGTTTTGTTGTCTATTTATATGTAATACTGCTCTTCCGTATTTTTAAAGAGAACCCGAGAATTAACTACGAAAATCTTTTAAATGACCATTTAAAAACTTACTTCCAGAAGATCTGCCACGGCGTCTGGTAAGTTGAACTCCCGTACAACCCGAAGTCGCACTTGCCGATTAATTTCTTGGCGAGAAGATAAAGGTAAACTAATTGCACGCTGACAACTGGGAGATTGTCTTAATTTCTGCTCTCGTTTCAGCATCGCTGACATAGTAGCACTATCTGGAACTACAAAAAAAATGTTTTATATAAAGTAACTAATAATCTACTACAATAAATTAATAGAAATCACAAAATTATATTACCTGGAAGGGCAGCTGCTAAAATATCGACACCTACAGCTCCCATGACCCTCGGTTTTTCATCAACCATGTAAAGCGTATCTGGAATGTCAGGAATGTAACGTGCTCTTCTTAATCTCACCAATTCCGCTTCTTGAACCAATTGCTCTTCGACTAGAACCTAAAGATAAACATTTAAATATCAAAAATGAGTTTCCTCACTCATCCTTCTCGTTAAGCTATTCGAATTCCTTTTTTTTCTCTTTCTTATTTATAATTTTACCTTAATTTCTTCATAATAAGGCATGAATAATCGAGGCCTCACGAAGAGTCCATTCTTCTTCCCGCCTCTTATCCAAGCATTCACTCTTAAATTTTCGCGCTCATCTCCTATCATATGACTCGGAGGAGTTGAAACAAGTCCTCTTCTAATTGCCTAATTATTTAAAAGTCACAGAAATATTAATACTGGAAGAATAGAATAATTGTTTTAATATTTTCAATTTAAAAATGCTATATTTTAAGGCTTCTAAGTTCATAACTCTATAAGATTGAAAAATGAAATTAAAAAATTTGAAATTATCTACCCCTGCCCAAAAAAACCTTTTGCTCCCTTCAGAAAAAAAATACACACCTGTGAAAGAATTTCGCTATTGGGCGGCAAAACGTGGTCCATTCTAACAAGGGGCAAAAGCTCGCTTAGTATTTCCCGCAACTCTATATCACTAAGATCCCTTTTTTTAACACCTTTCCTTGTCACGGAATGAACTGTGTGACTGAGTAAATTTGGTTCTCTGTCCTCCATGCGCCGCACCAACTCTTGTTCCCCCCATTTGAGTACAGCCTGTAGCACTTCCAGTTCGCTTGCTTGGAGAAAATGGCTTTGGAGAACATTTGACAAGTGCACGAGGTCTAGCTGATGAAGGATCGGGGAAGAAGCTACTGGCTGGAATTCCTCTCTAAGGTAATGAAGAGCCTGCCTGTGAACCCACGCGGATCCATGTGGCTGACTTCCCCATCTGTGATCAAAGAGAATCTCGTGAATTTAATGTTTGTAAAGTCATAGAAAATTATTCAAAGTGAAATAATAAGATTATAAATTTAATATTACCGAAGCACGGTTGGAAGCGAGTCGAGAGTGAGCCATTCTAATATGAGATCTTCACAGCCTTGAGAAAGAATATCGAGCTCGAGAAATCTACCTATTTGATAGAGTTCCATTGCTTCCTCTAGAGGACTTGGTCGCATTCGACCTGTGTGCGTCAGTGCTTGAACCTACAAAGAGATAGAAAACACTCAGTAATGAAACTCTGCTAAAATGATGTTTTCGCTACAATGAATTCAAGATGTCTCTGACTTGAAGCAATTCCCAATAATTGGGATTGAAAAAGAAACAGAAAAAATAATTGAAAATCTCGTGGAATAAACGGCAAACACAATTTGAAAACGAAGAAATTGATAAATACCTCTCCAAGACTTCCAGCGCTGTTTCCACAGCCACTGCCTCTTAAAATTAGGGACAAATCGACGGTATCTAGGTAAACAGCCTGGAGCAACACTCTCGCATATCTTTTAGGAATGACACTCTCATCCAAGACTATTCTAGTTGGAATATGAAGCGCTCTCTCCGTGTGATCTTCCCCTGATCTCGTTCGCCTCTGTATGAGGTTTCGGAAGAACGGGGATCGCGCCGAGAGTATTGCTTTGTGACATGGTAGCTCTAATTTTGGTCGGAATCCGTATTCGGAACTTCCGCTATCTGGTCTTTGGTAATCATTATCCGACGTGAAAACTAGTGCCGCGTCTGCATAATCACCGGTGTCCAGTAAGTATCTGAGATCATGTTCGAGAGGATTCGGAGTGCCGAATTCCTCGCCCAGTCGACGTAAAAGATTTGTGTCCAATGACGTATCGTGTGGACAGATATCACCCGTATATAAATATCGTAACAATGCTGAGAACATCGGTACCTCCAAACTTGGCGTCCTTAGTTCCAAGCATATACGAGCACCATAGCCTGGAATTAAAAAAAGATACATAATATGATAGATATCTCAATTTTATTCAAACAATTTTTATGTAAACAATTTTACGCATTAGGGACATTAAATTCTGAACTTACCAGGACATCCTGCCAGTAAATCTCTAAAATAGGGGCACCGCGAAGAAAGAAGAGCTCTATGAACTGGAAAGCAGGCTTCTCTGTAGACAAGATCGACATCCGTACAGTGTTTATAATCGTAGAGGGTCGACAAGTCTTGTTTGAAAGTTGCTGCAGGAGGTCTGGCCAACTCTGCTTGGACGTGCAAGTCTTTCAAAGCTGCGAGTGACTCATATTCTTCTAAAAGAGCACCTGCTTCTAACGGACTCCATGACGAAACTAGCTCTCTTATTATTCTACCATGATCACATGCCTTCGAAGATCTACGTCTTCTGATAAACTTCTTTCGCAAAGTCGCGAACCCTGTCGCCTTCTTTTTCCTTTCCCTGAAAAATAACAAACACTATTACTAAGATCATCTAAAATATAATTTTCAAAATTATAGAAAAATCTTCAAAAGAAATCAAACTTCAATATAATTTAAAATTCCAATCAACATTTATTAATTAAGTTAGTTAGAAAGTTTAGAACTTAAGACAAAAAAAACTCTTCATATGTTTCGATATATTTTGATATTTTGAACAGCATAACCTACCTAATTCATACTATAAGAGCATATAAGAGCTATAAAAATAACAATTTTTAAAAAGCATGGCAAATGAAGAAATAATGGACGAATTTGACGAAGAGCCCGCAAAATTAAAATTACCAGAGCTTTTCAAATTAGTTGATCAAGAGAAATGCAATTTAATCAAACTTTTGAAAGCCGCTGTGGCGATTCCTTCCGTGTCACACGAACCAAAACACTTCCCCGACATAATTAAAATGGTAATATTAAACCCAGTTTTTACAATATTATTCCTGATTCTGAAATATTCTCTATATTATAAAGTAATTAAAAAAAATTCTATAGATAAAGTTCTGTCAGGAAGAACTTAAGTCTCTTGGAGCCAAGGTTGATTTAGTCGAGTTTGAAAAAGGTACCGAGACAATACCTCCAGTTTTATTTGCGAGCTTAATTTCTGATGAAAATTATAAGACGATTTGTGTTTATGGATCTATTGGTGAGAGAAAATTACGAAATTTTATAGATAGTATTAAAAATAATAAGGATCAAAAAACAAAATGTGAAACTAAACTCTATTCTTTTCTTATCAGACACGTTGCCTTTAGAAAATTTTAAGAAGGATGCGAATCCTTTTCAATTAACTGAGAAGAACGAAAGACTATACGGTTGTGGGGTTTCAGAAAATAAAGGACCTTTATCCTGTTGGCTTAATGCCTTAAAAATTTATAGAATGGCTAAAATTGAGATTCCTCTCAATATTAAATTTGTGATTGAAGGAACTGCAGAATCCCATAGTTCAAGTTTAAATCAAGCAATTCAAATTAAATCAGAATTTTTCGACGACGTCGAATACGTTTGTTTAACTATAGACAAAAGATTAAACAACTCGCCTTGTTTAAAATACGGGTTTCGAGGCACGTGTCATTTTTCATTAGATATAAATTGTGGTGAGAAAAACGTTCATAGTGGAACTTATGGAGGTGCATTCCAACAACCTCTCTTGGATGCAGTTAATATTGTTGGATCTTTGTTTGATAAGGATGGTAAAATCTCTGTTCCAGAGGTATTTTAAATTCTAAATCAAAATTATATCCAATCTAATATTCGAATTAATCTAAAATCCGAAAATAAATTATAGATTTAATTTTCCTTATTTAGTTAATAAATGAATTAGCAACTGTGCCTCCAGAGGAAGAAAATTTTTGTAACGAAGTTCCTTTCGATGTTCAAAAGTTAAAGGAAGAAATTGGAGCGAAACGTCTAAAGCACAAAGAAAAAAATATTCGTTTGATTATGCATAAAACGCGCCTTCCGAGTATTAGTGTTCACAATTTTGACATGCAAGTCAATTTTCTCGAGAAATATGATTTAGATCTTATACCTAACAGGTAAAAAATCTGCGTGATAAATACCAAAAATCTGTTAATATATTCTATTTTGATGGGAATAATTTCTAGAGTCATCACTAAGTTTTCCGTCCGTCTGGTTCCAAACCAAACGGCTCAAACCACGTATCGAATACTGGATAATTATATCAAGAAAATGTGGAAAGCACATAAAAAAGTGAATTCTTATACTTTTAATATGGACTTTGGATACGATCCTTGGCGAGAAGATCCTTCTAGTCCTCATTACAAAGCTGCTGCTAATGCTATTAAGACGGTATACATAATCTAAACTAAAATAATAATCTAAATTAGATACAAATTCGTAAATTAATTTTGATTTTCAGGTATATAGTACTGACCCAATTTACGTTTGCGAAGGTTACACATTGCCTGCGGTTTCGGTAATGACTCAAGCATGCTCTACAAGCGATTTATTGGTTTTACCAATTAGGTACAGAACTATTCAATTTCTAGATAATGAAGTTGTTAAGAAAATATAGCAAAGAAATCAAAAATTGTCGAAAGTTTTCTGATATTCAGTGAATAAAATAAATTAAAATTCTAATTTCAGTGGTCCCTCTGATCAACTGCATTCGAATGCAGAATCAATTTCGTTTACTGATTATATCAACGGAGTGAAATTGGTTATCGCCTACATGTGTGAAATGCACGATATGCAATAAAGTATCCTGCAGATAGAATTTCGACACAATTGCAGGAAAAATAAGGGAAATAGGAAAAAAAGTAATAAAATAAAAATAATCATAAATTATGGATTATTTCAATTCCAATTTGGTATATCCTTTCAATCTAAATTAAACTAAATGAATAATGTTACCAGAATAAAAAGAATCTATAATTAAAAATGATCCAGAGTACTTTTTTCTCTTTTTAATATGAGTTAGCATTTACCTAACAATAATCCCGAGTTGCTCAGGATTTCCCGAGGATGAGAGCCTAGCTGCCTGCACCGGGTCACCACCGACAGCGGCGATGTTTGAAGAGGCGGATGCTCCCATTCTTTGGGTCATACGAGTATCATCCCCTCGTCCTCTTCCTGTGGACCAGCAACTTCCACTGCCGCCACTTCCACCGCTTTCTCCACTGCGATGCAGGGCACAAGGGATCAGGGCCCGGAATACGTTCATCGCTCTCCCAGACACCAGCCTAAAACCATTTAAAAATTAAATATTTATTTGAAATAAATTGTATTCGTTTATCATATATTCAATCACAAAAAGTAAATACAATCTTTCCACGCGACAAAAATATATTTTCAATATATAATTAACAAGAATTTAAGAACCTCGCTCAATAGATTTATCAGTATTATTCACGAAATTAACATTCATGTTAATTAAATGTAAATATGAAAATTTATCCCGGATATAGGAAATTGGAAATTCAATTATCTTCAAAAATAGAAAGGTTCTTCCCGTTAACCATTCAAGTATAATTTCACTAAACTTAAAGTAAGAAAATAAAAACGGATTCTCCTTGAATATTAAATTTAATTAAATAATCAAATATGTAATGAAAAACGAGAATTCTTGCCTCATAATTGCGGCGCATCGTAAACACTCAAGAATGCAAGTTGACATTGACAAGAATTATAAATTCAATATTCCGTATTTGAAATTACACCCACAGAGATAAATATAAAAAATATGTCACATAAAATAAAAATAAGACAAAGAGAACCTTAAATCAAACGCCTTTCAATTATAACTTAAATTATTTAATAATAAAAGGAAAAAATTGCTCTACTATAAACATTCATGATCAATTGTTTATCTGTACGACATAAACAAAAAAAAAAAAGAAAATGATACACTTGTCAAGAATGCTTATCAGCTGTATCGTATCTATCAACCCAGCTGTTTTGTCTCATCTAACAAAGAGAATTTGATCCTAACTACAATAATATTAACAAAATTCTACTTTGTACTGATCAATGTTCCTCAAAAATTTCGAAATAAGTTTGACTTTGAAATGAATGTTGCTCGACCTAGTTAAAAAAAGTGCTCCGAAATAATCTGTGATACGGGAAAGAAACAACTCGTTCTGAAACTTGTATTGCTTTTCTTTTGTCATTAGATACTCTTTCGCAAGTTTTAATTAATAAAATATTACCTGGGTCCTTTGTGCACATATTTTCGATCGTTTATTACGACCTCAGCAAGACAGTATCAAGTTTAATAACACACAAACACCCATCGCACAACACGCCGGCGGCCATGTTTACATTCAAATGTATCTCAAAGCACTAAATAACAGCTTTGATCGCTGCTTTTTGATCACACAAGCTTCAAAATCTCCGTGATTAAATCCATTGACAAATTGGGTTGAGAAATTAACCATTTCTATTCGATCCCATTATTATCACTGGATTTTCATATACAATCGACGATCCCGTTAGGTTGAAATTCACTTTAACTCAATTCGGGTCAGATCCTTAACCCTTCTAACCGATTTTTCATTTTCATTGTCTTTCACGATGCCGAAATATTCCGACATTTGACAAGTCAACAAGTTTGTCTTTTCAGGTTTTCATTAAAATTAAATCCCCCTTAGCGACAGGTTTACTCTCACTCTTTAGGTCAGATGCGCGACGGAAGTTATAATATAACCTAACCCGAGTCAAATCAGGACTCCCAACCTTGAAAAAATTAATTACTCCACCCCCTCAATTCCAGAAAGATTGTTATTGTCAAAGATATTTTTATTTTTATTATATTGTTATTCATTTTACATAATGAACGTTCGGTATTTTTTTATTCTGCAAATCTCTAAAATATATTATACCTCCAAGTTATTGAATTAATCGAAAATTTTCTCATTTTATAACTTCAAGAAAATAAGATTATTTTATAAGAAAATAAAACAATTTTAATAAGAAAATTACAGATATTTAAAAGTATTTTTGTGATATAAAACGCACGATTAGTCGATAAAAAATACTAATTGATTTGAAAAATGAAATACATATTGATCGACACTATGGTTTCAAAGGCAGGGCGCCAACTGTCAACTAGAAGCACAACGTTAGTCAAGTAGATTTATAAAATTGATTGCATTTAGATTTAAATTGAGTTTCTTCAAGAAAAGCTGAGTTTCAAAAAATATTATAAGCCTTTTCAGCTTATAGTTGAAATTGAATAGCAAGGTATGTTTTTTTTACTCCAAAAATAAGAATTGATAAGTATTTCATTTGAATTGATTGTCCTGCACCTTCGAACGATTTTCTAGCATGTGCGCATTATCGAACGTGCAGAGTACTAGAGAATTACGACACATTTCGTCGTGTAATTTGGTGGTGAAAATTCGGCATTGTTGAAGAAACAAAATGTTGCCTGTTCAAGCTGTCTGCAAGGCGAGGCCTTTAATTGTTGGAGTCCTTGGAAACCAAATAAGGACCAATTATAATACAATTGTTAGCACACCCCCAAGGAACAGAGTTTCCGTTGCTGTAAGTCAATTTTATTTTTAACATTTTTATCTCTTATGTAATATCAAGCAATAATGTCTTTTATTCGAAGATATTTCGTTAGATAATTTTAGGCAAATTTATTTGACGATAGTTTATTGGAAGATTTTTACTCTGATGGATTTTAGTAAAGTTAGAGGAATGCACTTTTCCAACTTTTAATCTTTTTTTTTGTATAGAGTCTATCATCAGAGATTCTATATTTTATATTTTCTGAAATACTGTAGCACAGATCCTGATTTATATATTCCTTTTATAAGATTTCCAATTGCCCCTTCTCATCATATTAAATTTGGATGGTAAAAATAATTAAAATTTATGTATTTGGCCTAATATCATTGTCAAACCTATCTAACCTCAAAATTCCATCTTCATTTTTTCCATTTCTATTGACTACTCATTTTATTGAAAGAATATTAGAAGAAGTATATATTTTTTCGTTTTGTAGGTTCCAATATAACCTACAAATTTTATCATTTTATTTTTATGCGAAAAGTACTATAATTATTACAATTTTAAATTTTGCATTATAGCCATATTTCTACTAAAAAGTTTATTTATTATACGTTATTTGAAGAATAATGTATAAAATTTTATTACATAAATGTTGAAATATTTTTAAAAACAAATATATATATATTTTACTTTAATTGATTAAATTATTTTAAAAAAACCAAGAAATATATTCAAAAAACAAAAAATTTCATTTAAAATATTTGATTGTTTCCTTTTTTTATTAACAAATTTACACTTGTTTTACAGGAGAAACTGGCCCATGGAGTTGCGATGTTTGTTGGAGTAATGGCAACTCCAATATACATTGTAACTAATTTCAAAAACTACACAAAGGAGTCCGAGGAAGAATAATCTAAATTCTTAAAAAGTAGTTTAGATTATACAATGTACAATAAGTTTTGTTCTAATTGATTAAAATTCGGTTCTGTTATCGAAGAATATAGCAATTAAAACTAAATAAGAATTTGTCTTTTCATTCAAACTTTTTAAAATTAATAAACACTCCTATTTTAAGAAATTTTTGATAAAATTTATATTTACTAAAAGTTAACATGGGTGAAAGTACTTCTACCTACGATACTGGATATTTCAAACGAAAAAAGAATGTTTTACTCAGGGAGTTAATTTTTGTTCTTGTATTGGAACTTTTTCTCTAATATTTCTCGATTAAAAAAGAACGATTGTCCATTATTCTCTTAATTTAATTTTGAAATTAAAGGAAAATGACGGAAAATAGTCCTCGCAGTTTACGTTACTGGAATATATAGAAAATACCCACCACCTGTGAATTTATGTTACCGTGCAGTGCAAAACAGGTTCCATAACTCAATTTGCGAATTAAAATCTAACACACAAGGTAAAATTACAAATTATTCATTACCATTATTGTTTCACCAAAAATCCATAGAATTTCATTTTTGCACTGACTCAAAAACCGATACTACTTCCTCCGTACCTTTATTTAGAAAGTAGATTCAGACTGGGCAAATTTGCCGTCATTCTACATGAGAGGCGGTAGTATCGCGAATTTTTCACCTTTACGATTTTTAATTTCTTCACAGCATCGAATAGTAGTGTGCGATAAGAGATAAGGATACGCTTAATTTCAATCGTTTTGGAGTCAATTCTGGAGATTTGCACAGAGTGGAAATAAATTCTTCCATCATTTTACGAGAGACAAAAATCAGGAAAACTTGGTGAAAATGTTGTTCTCAAAAAACATCGTTTCTACTTTGAAAAGTCCTACTGTGGTTACTGGAATTCTGAGAAGGACAGTTGTTAGTACACCTCCAAGGAATCGAGTTTCGGTTGCTGTAAGCCTTTTTTTCATTTTTCCTACAGTTATGTGATCACGTGAATGTGACCTTGAGGCGGATTTTGGCACGTTCAGAATACTATTGTGCATTTTTTAGCTGCATAAAATATTATTCATGGTGTCTAGCGGATCGGGAAACCGGAAAAGCTCTGGAATTTTATTTGACCGTGGAAAAACCAGAAATTTCATTAAGGACCTGGAGTTTTTTGTATTTTATCGAATTTCAAATTGTTTAATCACTGGACACCTTGATTATAAATACCTGCGTAAATGTAGTAACATTTTTTGAATTTTATTACTATTGTTAAGTACTGAGACTGGCAGACTCATAATTTGAAGATAACTTCCAGTTATTTACAAATAATTATACATACAAGCGTAGATATGGAAAGGGAGGATGTCTTTTTTTGCCCTTTTTGCTTGTTTTGAAATTTTTCAAAGTATAGGAAGCCCATCTGATATTTCGGTGCAATAAATTAGAATTTCAATGTAAAAATATTGTTATTGGTGTCTGAAAGACATAGGGGTCATTAATATTCCACGTGCAAAGCTTGGGGGGCGAGGGAATATACTAAAAGTTCACTTCTGTCCACGATGAGGATCGTGGAGGTGCAGGCCAAAGTACATCTGATTCTTCAAGAAATTTATTGTAATTAACGGTTCAAAGAACACTACTTCTTCGACTTTCCTTGTTCTTGAGTATTCATATATTTACAAAAACTGAAAACAGTTTACGTGGACAGAGGAGCTTGGGGGGAGGGAGTTCGACAAAAGTTCAAAGCTGCCAACGAGGGTGCACGACATATATGTGGAAGATATGGATATGAATATGTAGAAGATAATAATGAATTTGGCTTTTATAATGAAGCTAATTATGCAATTTATTTATAGGTTCATAAATACATCCGGACGCCGCGACATGTAATATTTTATCAGTCATTTGCTCCTGCATATTCTCTTATAGTATCAATCTGTTACTCTGTCAGTTATTTATGAAGATTATTAAAATTTGTTTCTTTTCCAGGAAAAGCTAGCACATGGGTTCGTAATGGTTACTGGAATATTGGCAATTCCACTTTACATATCAACCAACATCAAAAACTACCAAGGAGATACATCAGAGGATTAAAAATTATCCATCAAAGAAACATTATGAAAATATGTAAAGTAACTTCTAGCGGAATGATTTGAAGTTTGCTTTATTAAAATAACTAATTTCATAAATTTTTACTTACGATCTTTTTCTCTTTATCAACAGTAGACCTCAGTATTTTATTCCTATATCCATGTTTTAATACACGTTATTGAATTTTTTGCTCTAGTAGAAAATCTTTCATAAAGTTTCTTTTCAAGTTTAATCTTGTGCAATCCTCTGGGTTTAAATTTTAATTCTGAGAAGAGATAGGATTAATTCCTTTTATTTGAAATTATTCTGATTTTCATATTCTTATGCAAAGCTTCGAGAAGTTATAAAACCCTGGGAAGTTCGTTTTCTGAGGAATGAAATTTTCATTTGGTCCAGGCAAGGTGAAATAATTTTTTTTAAATGTCATTGACGAACATCCTACGATTTTATTTTATTATGAGTAAAAAAAGTTCGTGCTCTGTGGTAATTCACAAAAGTATTCTTTTCGAGTTCCGGTAAGTTATTAAGCGCTCTTTATTGATCGTCTTCGACATGCGAAGTGTGTTCAGGTTTCGTGTTTCATTATAAAATAAGAAGACAGGAAAACAGTTTGCTTTTCATCGTAAATCAACCCGGTAAACGCGGAAAAGAATATAATTGAGTAGACAAAAAATTCAATTTGTTATAAAACTTGGAAATATTCTTGTGTCAAAAATCATATTTTCAAAGAATAATCGTAATTTATTCTGGATTGTAATTACAATTGTAGATTGTAATTTCAATGTTCAATTTGTGAATCTGATAAAACAGTAAAAGCGGAAGTTAAAGAAGCTTATGAATTTTGGACGTGGTTGAATTTTTTTTCCAATTTCAGAAAAAAAATTTCTTATGGGAACCTAACAAAAGGAAGAAAAGATTATAATCAAAAGTAATTGCTTGATGAAATGAGTAAAAATTATAGGTTGTTATATATCATTGTAACCAGGAATAAATAAAAGGGTAAAGAAAATGATCTCCCGGCCTCATAAATTGTAAACGGTATATTTGCATCGAGCCCTTTTAGTTTATGGTTCATGAAATAATGGCCCTCGGAATGGGCCGTTTGCACGCGAAATAAATTCCATTTACGTCGAATAGCAAATTTAGACGGAACTTAACTTTCTATCGCACACTCATCTAAAAACGTCGTCACAAGGGAAGAAAAACTGTTTCGTTTCCTTAGCCATCCGATACAGAAACGTATGGGAAATGGAAACTTTTCAATCAGAGGATTCTGTAGAAGGAATCGGAATAAGGGTGTAATGTGAGATTCAGAAAGGCTGGTGGAAAGTATAGCGGGAATTGAATTCACCTACTCCTGTTTCCTTGATTCTATCGTCTATAAGAGCTTATTTAGCTTTATAGTCGTTTCCAGATTTAGAGGCAGCTTTTAAGCTCTGGATTCCTCTATCAGATTGAAGAAATTGCGAACTTAATTTGACTTAGCTATAAAATTCCTAAAAGTGTCTAGGTATATCCTTTAAAATTCTGAAACCTCTTAAAGTTCCTAAGAAACCCTTTGGCATTCTTTATTAGAAATAAATATATTTTTCACTACTCTCTGCAAAATGATATTAAATTTCCAGCAGAGACTTAACTCGATTTAATTGAAGTTGCTAAAGCAAATAAAGGATATATATTTGGTGAACGATGAACGCAGCTTGCTTTATCACTTAAAACTGAGAACTAGATTTATGGCGAAGATATGGCAGAGTTATTTGCATTCTACGAAATGTTAAGTCATGCATTAGTGAGTTATGATTTTGAATTGAAAGTAAAGTTTGAAAAATTAGAGATCAGAATCTGAGAGTTTAGAGTAATTAGGAGGATTGAAGAAGAATATTCTGAACGTTCTGAACGTTCAAATGAACGAATTTTTGTATTGATTGTATTTGTAACTATAAAAAATGTTTAAATATTAATTCATTTACATTGAAAATATTAAAGAATTAAATAAACTTGTAATCCTGATTGTTATTTTTAGTTGGCACAATATTTCTGGATAAAATATAATTTCAAAAAAATATTTCGTTCATTTGAACGTTCGAAACTCTATTCACATCTTATTCATTCCAATGGTAAAGTAAAATAACGTGATGGAAATCATTTTTCACGCCATTTTATTTATACCTAGATAATCTTACATAGGTAGATAAAAATAATTGAGTTCTCAAACACCATGGAATTATTGCTTTCCATCACGATATTAGACGTAACAAACCATTTTTTAATAAGATGTATTGTATAATTTAAATATTTAATCTCACGTGAGTGCATAATTCAAATGTATAACCGGTGTAATGAATGTTTTATCACACATACATATAGGTATCAAAACAGAGGGTCTTGGAAAAAAAATATATAAAAGCTATCTTAAATTTTATGTTAGATAAACAAATAATAATTTTTAACAGAGATTGTACTTGATTAGGATAGACGGATTTCCGATTTATGTTTAAATTTTGGGTTCATAAAGTGATTTTCGCATCATTCGGTGCCATGATAGAGCCTGAGGGCTTGTTTGGCGTAAATCGATAGAAGCGATTTCAGTATTGTGATACAAAATCGAAGTGAATTTCGTTGGATGTCATCTTGCGAGAAAAGGGCATTATCGAGAAATTACTAGGATATTGGTATACTGGGATATTGAGAGATAAAGAGGTATGAAAGAGATTTCTGAAGCAGAGGCCACTGTCGATATCTGCGATAGCAACTGACCGTGAAATGAGGATCCAACCCCTGATACCCAATAGACACAATTTCCATCTCCTCGCTTACGTTTTGCCATTGCCTCGATTTACCCTCTCTCATGTGTTTCGCCAGTAGAATCAAATTATATTTTTCTTCCCTCTCTGTTGTAATTTTCGTGAAAATTGTACAAAGATTAAAACACTTTTTTGTCCAATTTTTCTTTGCAATTTTATCAATATAATAGTATAATGACACTCTGTGAATATTTATAGTAAAAACGCAGCTTTTGCTTAAAAAATATTAATTATATGGTTTTAAGTTTGCTAAATATAAATTAAAAACTGAATTAAGTTTATTTCTATTGAATGTGGTAACTTATCTCTAAAGAAATATGTTTTCAAGTATTACTTTTCCAAAGCTCTATTCAGTAGAAAAGCTGAGAGTTTCATATTTAACCCTGCAGTCTCTTGTACTGAGCTTCTAGATAATTTGAAGCTTGAATAAACAGATTAACATTCTAAATAATATATGAAATCTCTCTTAACTTGAATTAGTAAGAAGTTACTGATGAAATAGTGCTTAAAAAATAAATTGGCACTATTTGGGAAACCAATTACAATTGTATTATTTAACAAGTGAAAATTTGCACTGTGATTTAATATGCCTTATTTTTCAAGCTGAAATTGCAATAATCTAGGAATTTATTATTGTGAGTGTATTCAATATGAGTGCAAATGACCTTTGACATACATTGGAAATGACAAGCTTCAAAAAGTTTTGAATCATTTGAAATGGTAAAATGTTCTTTTATCATCGTTAGGATATTGAACATGTCATCTATAATGTAGCATATGCGCGTGAGAATAACAATTCGGAATTCATTAAATTAATTCTCACCTTAGTTTTCCAGTTTATTGAGGAATGCTTACAGTACCATTAAAAGTTCCACCAAATACTGGTCGATGCTTCCTTCGGTATTCAATCTAGACTTTTCGAAAAGGAATTATTATGTTGTAAATGTTTCAATACGAAAACATTTAAAGAAGCTTTTGGCAAAAATTTCAATTATTAAAAAACAAAGTGAATAGAAAATTGTTAAAAATGAGTTTGAATACTAAGGAAGTAGAGAAGAATGATATAGAAGCGAAATTTGGACCCTTTACTTTTAGAACGAAACCAAATTATTTATTTTTGACACTCACTTTTATAGCACATTCTATTGCATTATATGGATTTCTCACCTTTCCATACTTAACGCATAAAAGGACTGTTTTGTGGAGTAAGTATATAAAGAAAAAATTGTGTACATAATTCATTTATATTAATTACTTTTGCCATTTGGAAGAAACTGTTGTAAATTTTTTGCTTTTTGTAATATGTGTGTATTTGTGAAATTATATTCTATGGGTTCAATTTCATTTGAAAAGAATTTAAATATTTAATTATTTGATATTTAAACACTTAATAGATATCAAAAATCTTGAATATAAACTTTTTACTAATTATTAGTTGTATTTCACTATTTCAATTCGCAGTTTTTAACTTTTCATTAAAGTTTTAGTTAAAAATAACTAACAATTAGTAGAATTTTGCACTAAAGTAAATTAGTGACTCACTTTTCACTAATTCAGGTTTAGAGAGCATCGACAATTTTTGGTCAAGATTCAGTGACTCACTTCTGGCTTTGAAATTAGTCATTTCTAATTAATTGAGATTCAAAGCATTTAAAAGTCATTTTGAAATAAGCAGCTGAAGTGTTCTTCCGGTATTTGCAAATATTTAAGGAAAAACTTAATTATATAAATTTTCTCTAAATTGCAACGCATTAAAAAAAAACGAACGTTTCATATTGAGAATTTTTACAATAGTGAAAATATTAATTACCTCCTCATAGAGGAAGTTTATTTGTATCAGTGATAATATCCAGATCCCAAAAATAGTTTAAAAAATATATATATTTCAAGTGGTGTAATGTATTTTATTCAAAAGCACTTATTCAATGACCAAATTGTATTAATGTGAAATTCAATTTTTTATGTAAAGCATTGTAGATGTAGGTTTGTAGACTAATTTTAAAATCGTTTGACATTGTTAATTTAGCACTTAGTGCTTTCATTAACTTCGCTTTAAAGCTAATGCTTAATGCTTTTATAAAATGCTCTATTAGGTATATATTTTTTATTTAAAATTATAACTTTTTCTTTAATCGATTTTTTTCATATTTCAGCGTTTATAGTTGGCAATTTGGCGAAATTTGGTGAAACAGCTGGAGTGCATCGACTTTGGGCCCACAAAGCTTATAAAGCTAAAACGCCTCTTCGAGTCTTTATACTTTTATGTTATTACATAAATGGCGTGGTAGGATTAATATCCAATCTATGAATTATTTTATCTTTGACATTTTATCTCTGAAATTGTATCTTTGAAATAGAAATGATTTACATATTTAAATATTATACATTTCAGCTTAAAGCCAAAGATTGGATAAAACTTCACCGGTCACATCATAAACACACAGACACGGATGGAGATCCACATAACACAACCAGAGGATTCTTTTTCTCACATGTTGGTTGGCTCGTTATGGAAAGACATCCAGAACTTAGAAAAAAAGTTCGTCAACTTGATATTAGTGACATAGAAGCGGACCCTGTACTGACATATGGAGAAAAGTAATTTCTTTAAATTAGCTAAAATTAGCTATACTCTCTAAACTTGAATCAGTGAAATTTAACTGATTACCAGTCAAGTTCCACTGATTTGCAGAGACTCTTTTCTCACGATTTTAATCAGTGAAAAATCTACTGGAAATCAGTGAAGAGTCATTGAGATTTTTAGTAGTTTAGTGAAGAACTTTCACTAATTTCACTTTCATTATATTGTTTGAAAAGGTTCTACTATCCAATAATGCTGATGTGCTCTTTTATCATTCCTGCAATTGTGCCAGTATACTTTTGGAATGAATCATGGCGATTGTCATTTTTAAGTGTATTAATGAGGTATGTATTAGTAGGAAATATAACAGCAACCGTGAACAGTGTCGCACACTTCTGGGGCTCGAAACCATACGACAGGTAATTTTGCACCATTTTTTCTATACTTATATATTTTTCCTAAATATTTTACACAGAAAAATTCGACTAAACTTCTTTTTCAGGAATATATCACCAGTGGAGAATAAAGCGATTGCAATGTTAACTTTGGGAGAAGGATGGCACAACTACCATCACATATTTCCTTGGGATTACAAGGCGGCTGAACTTCCAATTTACAGTGAAAATGTAACAACTTTTTTCATCGATATGTTTGCCAAATTTGGCTGGGCGTATGATTTAAAACAACCGTCGCCTGAATTAGTAAAAGCAACTTGTATGAACAGAGGAGATGGCACTCACAAAATCTGGGGAGAAGAAGTGCCTGCACCGGCAAGCTGAATCTACATTTTTCAGTTGATATTTCTACATTGTGATAATAAATAATAAAAATATGTTATTCACGTTTCTATTATAATCAGAAAATGTTTTTCTTTTTCTCTTTGAATGATCCATTATCAATTAAGTTACCAAACAAAAAATGTTATGTAACCTACTGAAATAAATCGTTTCAAAAGAAACTCAGAAATTGCGAAATTTTTTCATGCACAGTACACCATTATGACTGCGATGTGCATTGTGTTATTCGCAAAAGATGCATGATATTTGACTTTTCAGTCATCGCGATCGAATAGCGTGAATGTGAACTGATATGAGTATGAAAGGTCACATATGTTGGCATAGGATAAATTTGGAAGTGAACCTTTTTCCAGATTGTTGTGCAAACTTCAAGGAAGATACGTTTATAGAGCGAGTTGACATTTCTCATCTCCTCCACTTGTAACGTGATCCTTCAGCATTCACCGTTATTATAAAGTGATAGGATTCATACTGGTGGCAACCATTCGACGCTATTCAGCTTCCCTTCTTTTTGTTACTATATTATATAAACTTATATATAGATACTGTATATGTAGTTGTATACTGTATATCTGAGCGTCAACAGCCATCGCATATTCATTCGCCCTGGCTGGCCACACTGTTTCTCGTGGTGAACCTGCCCTACTATAAGTAAGCCACTGCGATAAAGCCCTTTTCACTTATTGTCGAGTACCCTGTCTTTCTTGCAACTCTGCTCAACTCGCTGAATTACTGAAGCATCCTGATGAAATATTCATGAAACGAGCGCATTTTTACAATTCTCGATTGCGCGGAAACTAAAATAGTGTCGAGATCGTGTTAAGAATCAAAATTTTATTGCCTATTGGCCTTTTATAATTATATGTAAAATGATTGTAATGACTAATTATTAAAAGAAGACATATTTTTTGTATCATTATAATATAACGGATGGGTTTGAATAATTGCAATTAATTATCTTTGAGACTGTCAGTAAAGTTTCGTAACGAATATTTCAGATAAAGCCAATCAAACCTACATGTGATCCACTTTTACCCTATATGCTGATGAGTTTCCGAACTAAACTTATTTTGTCATTGTCATACTCTCCAGAAGTCAAGTACAGAGCAGAATGGGTTTACGTATAGGTAGTTCGTGAACTATAAGCGGAGGTCTAAACAGGGCTATTCTCGCGAACTTTGACGATGAGAATATTAATTTTGTACAAAGATAATTAATTATCACGAAAGACTCTTCTCTTTAAAAAGCCATTCAAATATATTATCGAAATATTCCTTGCTTCTACTTTATACAAGACTGTCGTGATTTATAATCTAAAGTTTAAACACAGACTTTTATGATCCAAACACAATTTAAAGCTGTTCTTAAATATTCAAACGATCAATACAGATGTTGATTGTCAGAGAAATATATTTTTTTAGATTAACAAGTATAACAAAAGCAGAAAACATATAAAGCATGTATTCTGTGCAAGATTTCATTTTAGAATCTGCTTTAATAAGACAAGCATTCGTTCTCAGCAGCATCTTCAGCAGCCTCATTTACTGTGCAAAGGCTTTGAAATGGAACTGAACCATCGGGTCAACTATTGTCTCTTATTGATTTTCTAACTGCCTCCTCATTTCATTATTCACATCCACTCATTCCCTGAATAAAGAAAAGAGTTAGCTTTTAATGTTCCCGACTCTCGAATGCTTTTTTTAACTGATTTCACATACCCAGTTTTTAATGCATTTAATATTATTTATAACACATTTATATTTATTATATTTATTTATGTAGCGGTAAAAAAATTTCCCCTTCTCCAGCTTGATGCATAATATACTATTAACTTTAAAATCTTTGGATACAATAAAAGTTCTAAACTTTGACGAACTTTTCTTCATAAATTAAAGTAATTTTATATACATATATCTTCGTCGAAAATGATCTTTTACAGAATGTCGAGAACGTGATATCGACTTAAAAAGGTGTTAAGGTTTTAGTGAAATTTGAAATATGTATCGGGAAAAGTTCTGAGAACGACGGAAAGTTGATATGACGAAATTATGCACCTCGGCTTGTTAATTGTTCAAGCTGGTATACATATTATATAAATGGATAGACATATATATTATTTTATTATATATGAAACAGAATATAGAACACATAACACTTTATAAATGGATAAAGTTCTCTCATTCTGCTTTTATCCTCCATTCAAATTGCTATGATTCACAGACCAGCTTGCGGACAGGTATCGCACTTTATACGACTGAACTTTTTTATTTGGCTTTTTGAAACCTTGCAATAAAAAAGAAGGGATGAATAGATAAACGTATGGACACATAGATTTCCTGCGTAATACGATCCTCGGGAAAAAAAGATAAAAACAGTTTTTTTTTGGGAAGAAAAAAGGAAAAAAGTTATTGTTTTTGTGCAGTTTCCGAGAGAAGAATTTAGAGGGAAAGATAAACGTGAAGCTGATGTAGAACATTATTTGTATTCTATTTATCATTTCAAATAAAAAAGATTGTCCATTTCCTTTATTTGACAAACAATTATTCGATTACAGTTTCCAGTCCTCGACGAACGTCATTGTAACTTTAAATCCGGGATGTACTCCATCCTTTATTAAATTTACAATTGAAATTCAACGATAATTCCATAGATCAGCGAAAAGCTCTTTCAACAATAAAATAGGTAGATAGCCACCATTCACGCGAAAAACTGCATGTTTTCACGCTTGCTTCAGCCTTTGTACCTTTTGCAATTTTAATTAATGCTACTTTGGTTCACAGTCCGAAAGCCGCTGGTTTACGAGCTCGTTGCAATTCATTGAAATTTTTTTCTCAAGTCTAACGCCGAATGCATAGAATTCATCTTTCTTGCGATTACATAAAGTGCAGAATAAATGCGAAAACCGCGAGTCAAAAAATGAATCTATTTTATAACACATTATTTCTTATATTTTCGTGCATTGGTTTTTAACCGATCAACAAATCAGCTTACTTTAATTACTTTTATTCGGAGCCATGCAGGGTTTACAATTCAATAAATATTATTAAAAAGAGGATTCTGTGGATTTTCATACCCGATGATTTTCAATAGCTATTTGGAAATGGCGTGAAATTGGAGTTTCAATTTGATTTCATTGAGACTTCAGGCGTGAAGTCTCTTAAAAGTTTTTATTGTCACAAAGTTTTTCGAATAATAACAGATGCTTATTCAAAATTATTATAATATTATTGTTATTCTTTGACAGATATTTCAATGAAAACACTCGTCGGTTTATACATATATAAGTAGCAAAAAGTGCCTCTCAGAGTATCGTTATGGAAGTTTGTACATAATTTTACTTTTAGAACAAAGTGTTGGGGAGCCAGGAGACAATTTAGGTTGTATAAATTTTCGAAGAGCTTAGATCGTCGAAAAATGACGCAAAAGATTGAGGGTGTATCCTCACATCCCTCTTATTCAAGAAGGGAGATATATATCAGGAAATATAATAAAAATAGGTATCTAAACCTCCGAATGTCTTCTGTTTAAAAAAGTATTTTAAATGTTAAAATGCAATTTAAAATATTAAATTTTTGTTAAGTTCTGTATAAGATATTAATATTAAAATAGTTTAGTTCGTTTCAAGGAGACAACGTATTATACATTTACAAAAATTCCTAGAGAGGGTGAAAATTTGACTGAGTAAAATACAAGGTGCTAAGTCATCCTACAAAATTGCATTTACATTTATATTAGGAAATAGTAACTTATATTTTACTGAATATTCGTGCCGTTAGAGAAAATCCCCTTCTTCCCATTTTACATATTACATTTACAGACTACACGCATGTATCATAAAAATAAATGTATCCAAGAATTGATGACTCGAATCTATTAATAAGACTGCCGATCATTCACAATAAGTCTGCGATAACAAAAAAAAAAAGTGCATATCTTTACAGAAAGAGGGAAAAGTCGAAAATAATAGATTGCTTCCCATCTAGGCAACAAATATCTCACTTAACCCGAGAAATGGATTCAGATTCTTTTTACCGCAAACGATTCGATCACAATAATGGATTATCCTTGATTTCTTCTTCGTAAGAAGATATCGACAAAGAAAAACATCTGAGAAAGTGCCTCATTCCTCGCTTGCGTTAAAAACAGTGAAGTTTCACCCCTCTGTCATTAATAATCCCTTCACTATCCTCTTTGTGCCTATATAGATTCGATTTACGGTTTCATCCCTTCAGGACAACGGAAGGCATCATTCATTGTCAATATTGAGTAAATATAGATTATAGATTTCAGATTATATGGAATAAGTACAGATTTTACAGCCATGCACACATCAATGCATTGAATTTTTTCCAACTCTTTTCGATCATTTTTTACATGCCAACTTTCGATAGATAAATATTATCGCAACTGCAACATATATGTGCAGTTATTAAATTTGTCGGTAGTAAATTGCAATAAACTGGGTTATATTTTTAATAAAAATTTAATTTTATAATAAAAATGAAATTTACGCGCACATCAAACTTGAAAGTGTCGTATGTGGCGGATTCCTTTTCTTGAACTACGCTTTGAGAAGAATGGAGCTTAGAGCTTGGTTTCTTCACGGATATAAAGCTCCCTTTCTAAAGATAAGCCTTTAATCCTGAGCTTGTGACACTTCCATTGGGACTAAATATGTATATATGTAAATATATATAAATAATATTGTTCTTAAACATCATCTTCACGGAGAAAAATGGATATTAAAAAGTAATATCTGGCTATTTAACTATGGGACGACTATCCTAGATATTTAGATATAATATCTTGATATTAAAATATTGGATGTTAGAATATTTGGATTATATATTTTAATATCAAGATATTATATCTAAATATCTAGATAGTCGTCCCATAGTAAAATAGCTAGATATTACTTTTTAATATCCATTTTTCTCCGTGTGACGACGAAAAAACTTAAAAGTTGCCTAAAATTAATTCAAGGACCTATCAGAAGCGCTAATTTCCGAGTACATTTAGCTTTCTGATGATTTGAACTCTGTTCTTTGTGGTTAGTAAAATGAATTCGTGCTATACGGATATCTTCTATCCACTTTATGTCTTGTGTGGTAGGATATAATCGAATGAGGAAATATCGAGAATCGCAAAGAGAGAAAGAGAGAGTGGATAAGGATATATGTACCTCTTGAACCAGGTTCTCTATATCTGTGTATATCTCTCCAAAGAATGACATGAGAACGTTTACCTTTGATGTACGTTCAACGTTAGAGAGCACCTGCTGCTGCCAACATGTCAGAAATTACGGTGTCTGGCCAAAGGCATCATATAGAATCAAATAACTCAGAGAGAATTTATTAAAGAAATAAAATTAAAAAATGAAGAAAAAACCAAATTTTACTTGAAAAAAAAAAAAATTAAAGGGAATTTTCACTGTCTAAACTTGGATCAGTCAAATTTAACTGATTACCAGTCAAATTCCACTGATTTTCAGTGACTCTTCACGGAGAAAAATGGATATTAAAAAGTAATATCTATATCTAGCTATTTAACTATGGGACGACTATCTAGATATTTAGATATAATATCTTGATATTAAAACTTAATATCCAGATATTCAAATTTAATATCCAGAGATTAAACTATTGGATGTTAGAATATTTGGATTATATATTTTAATATCTGGATATTATATCTAAATATCTAGATAGTCGTCTCATAGTTAAATAGCTAGATATCTATTCTAAAAAGGTGATTGAGTCGAAGTCGAAATATCGTGTTACGAGTCTAAACTCTAAATAGGTACATTGAAAATCTAGGAATTTTAAGGGAATTTTATGGAATTTTGAAAGATTTCATGGGATTTTAAATGTTATCGTAGAATTTTAAAGAATTTCAAGAAGTTTCTGGGAATTTTTAGAATTTTTCACGACTTTGATCAGATTTCAATCGGAGTTCAATATATTTTTATGACTTTTAAAATATGTATTTTGTGGGATTTAAATAATAATTTAAAACATGACAGGGATTTTTATTAAGGAATTTCAAAGGCTTTTTATGATTTTTAAAAGATTTTGTAATATTTTTAAGGATTTTATGGAATTTAATGTTTTTAATGATTTGAAGAGTTTTTAAGAGTTGAAAGATTTCCACAGTTTGCTAGAAATTTTTACAGATTTTCACGAATTTTAACATGGATTTCTAGAGATTAATGATTTAGAAGGTTTTTATGTGCATTTTTAACGATTTTTAAGTGACTTTTACGAAATTAAAGAGATTTTCATGATATTAAAATGATTTTGTAGAATTTTATGGGATTTTAGGATATTTTGAGAAATTTTAAGGGATTTTAAAAGCTTTGTAAGAGTTTTATGACGTTTTAAAGAATTTGAAATATTATTCTGAAATTTTAAGGAATTTTATGAGATTTCTAATAATTTTAGGTGATTTCGAGAGATTTTTCTGATATTTAAATGATTCTGTGAGAATTTAAAAGGATTTCATGGAATTTGAAGATATTTTTAATACTTTAAATAGATTTTAAAGGATATAAAAGGCATTTCAATTGTTATTGTTGAATTTAAAAGAATCTCAAGAAGTTTATGAAAGTTTTAAGAGATGTTCACGAATTTGAATTGATTTCACAGGTTTTCAAAGGTTTCTTCGAAATTTAAAGATTTTCACGAAGTTTAACATAGATTTTAAGAGATTAGAGAATTAAAATATAATAAATTATATAATAAATAAAAAGAACATAAATGCGTGCGCCTAGCATTTTTTCCATTTTTCTGCGTGTTTTCTCACGATTTTAATCAGTGAAATATCTACTGGAAATCAGTGAAAAGTCACTGAAATTTTTAGTAGTTTAGTGAAGATGACTGAAAATTTCAGTGATTACAATAATATTTGCACACTGATTGCAAATAAATGTTATCGTTGTTGCTTTTTCTGAAACAATGCCTCGAGCAATTTGAAAATAGATCATCGCGACTGAATTATTCAAAAGCCAGTCGAATCTGTCAAATTTAGTTTCGAGAAATCCAAAACCGAAGAGTTAACCGTCTTGTACGCTTAGTTGTGAAGCTTGTGTCTGTATTGCCTGACCACAACACCAGTTGCCGCGGACTCGATGACACAATCTGATTTAACGATCATTTAGATCGGATTGCCTTTCGTTCACTCAACATCGGTGATGCGGTAGAGACGTCCATCAGAATGACGCCGTAATTGGCAATCTAGCTAGGCTTATCGAGAGAGTAGCTTACAGAACGTCCTTTGTACATAGCGTATCGTGGTGACGACATGCCATGCCAGTTAAATTCAGCAATGTTGTACGCTCTACATCTTCTACATTCCTATATGTACGTGCAGCGAATGCCTGTAAGTGTGCTTACAGTCGCCTGTATGTAGGCAACTTCCGATTCTACGTGCATGCGGATTCTAGAAGCGCAGGCGTCATTTTCTCTCGATGTCGTGACGCTCACGCTCAACGGCGTCGCGACGACTTTAAACCATTCGCTGCCGTTTCGCTGCTCTGATAGTCCCTTCGCGGACCTCGATCGGTTCACTGTTCGCTCCGTGCGCGGAATTTTAAATTTCCCGCCATATTTATAAGAAAAAGAATAGACTTGTATTTTATTTTACATATTTGTAAGAATTAAGGTAACAAATACAAGTTATCTGTTTTATTATTGAGTGCGGTAGTTTTATTATTTATTAAGTGCATCATTTTTTTTATTTGGTTTAGTTTGAGATGTCTTTAATTTTATCCAATCATGTGTTATAAAAAAAATATTGAAGAATGGAATTTCAAATGAAGAAGTTAGATTATTTATTCAAATATAATAAAAGTCCCGCGAGAGTCGGATTTCAAATTTCGACAATTTAGACTTTCAAATCAATTCAGTCGTAAATAAGAAAAATGGAACTTTGGAAAATATTTTGTGGCGCTTGGCCTGCAAAACTTTGTTTATTATAGGATTTTAGATTCTAGCTATTCTCATGGAATTTTATTTCATTCATGAACACCGACCAGAACTCTTTTACTGGCTGTAAATGATGATCTTCATTCATAGCACGTAACGTAAATCCGTTTATATCGCTGCGGAACTATACGGACGACCAATAAGTCCGAAAAGCCTCTCCTTCATCGCTTTCCTATTTTAAAATATTGAAAAAAGACAATAGTAAAAAAGAGACGTGAAAAATGATGACACCTATCGATTTTAAAAGTATCTTTTCACTATATTAACTTTTGGTTCGAAAGTTTGCAAACTCTCCTATGCAGACAATTTCTTTGTATACAAGTTTCTTTAAACTATTAAAGAACTTTCTTGTAATGTTCCTTCGTAATGATTTAAAATTTAAATTAAGTTTTCTCTTGCAAAATTATATTTTTGCCTGCACTTTCAAATTGTATTATATTTTTATTAGTCTGAATTCAGAGAATATCTGTTAATATATATTAATTTTTGAAATTGGAAGTGAAACTCGAGCCGTGTTCACGATTTTTTAAATAATAATGATAGTGTATGAGGTAACTAATATTAATTATTTCTTGGGCTAATGAGTATAATATTATGTAAGCGTACAAGCTATATTCTCTGAAATTAGGTTCATTAATACAATTAATGCTCTGAAGTGTACACAAAGATCCATTTTACATTAATCAAGCTTTAAATTAAGCTATAACCTATTAGCTGGTTGCAAACACTGATAATTAAATGAAATTCACATTGATAATTTATGAGTAAAATACTACGTTATTATATAATATCTGACTCTGACGGTCAAATTTATAGCTGGAAATCACGATTTGAAATTAGAATTTAATACCCAGAATCTTGATTTGTTGAGCTTTCATAACTCGATTAGAAAAGCATTCTCTAAAAAGTTTGGAATAATAAATTTCCCTCTTTATCCATAAAAAGTTTCTCTCCTTGCATCACATATTACTCGTAAATACCATTGATTTCCAATCAGTACTCCCATTAAAATAAATCTCTCGATACCAGCTGACGTCCTTAAATTGTTCCATATAAGTTCACAAATTTTTTTCTCCCGTCGAAAATCCTCGGTTTAATTAGTAGTACATTTAGATGAACTCAAAGTAAACTAGATTAAATGAACTAATATTCATTAAACCTGCAATTACATTTGTTTATGAGAAAAAAATATATTATCGACAAAAATATCTATCTCTTTGAATTTTCTTAAAATTAATTTCCTCCTCTTCTGTATTTTTCTTCTAATTAAGTTTTTAATTAATTTAGTTTTTAATTAATCCCGTGCACAAACTAGTTGAAAATCAAATTTTAATAAAGTTTTTTTATATTAAATTAAGAATTATGTATTAAATTATGCTTTGATATTTTACAGATGAATAAAGATAATTTTAATGAGAATGACTCGAAATTTTCTGCAAGTGAATCGTTTCCTTAGTGATAATATTGACAATGACTACTATATGATGCCTTGACTAAAAAGTGAAAAATGAGAGCGATGGAAGAAAAGTCTGTGCAACAGCCGAGAATTATTTATTATCTCTTTATCGTGCAATTTTTGTTGCAAGTTATTGCATTTGTGTATCTTTATCTTTATGTGGTGAGGGTTGATTCGGATTTGAAAATTTTAAATGAAATTGGATGTCATCAGCCTGTTGAGCATGACAGTTTAGTACGACGGAAGCGAAGTAGCGCACTTCCTGCAACAGAAGACAATGCAGTTTTGGAAGTCTACAGGGTGAGTTAATTTTTCAAAATTAAATAGCTTTGGACGAAAAAAAAATAAATTACTGACTAAAATAACCAGAATTCTGGCTACTTAAAGCAGAAAAAATAGTAAGGGCATTTTTAACAAGAATTTTGATATTTTTTTGAGTGAATATTTAAAGAAAATGGTAGTATTTATTTTTCCTCTGAGACAAACTGTAACTACAATTTATTATAGGTTTACGTGCAGTACCTTTAAAGTGAGTGTTTTATTCGTGTCAAGCGGGAAATCCACGGATACTATATACATATATATATTGAAAAGGGAAAGAGTAGTGGGTTATGTACAGGTTATCTTAGTTATTTATGAGTAAAAAAATAGTTTCCCTTAACAGGCACATGTCTCGGAAACCATCCCCTTTTAGCTGAAATATTTTTTCCTCAATAATAAACCTTCTTCCCTAAAATATCTTTCCTCTAAAGAACTAAAGATAGTTTATATTATTTTTAAGTTCAGCATTAAATTTCTTCAAGTGGAAAAAGGAAATTGATCAGGAAATTAAGAAAAAAAACCAAAAGAAGGAGAGTTATGATAGCAGAATAATTCATAGTCAAGAAAAGAAGGAGCTAAGTGGGAGTTTAAAGGAGAAAAAAGCTTCGAAGCAGAAAATAACTATAAACTTGGATCGTAAATTATAAGTACAAAATTAACTTTGTAATATATTGTACTGAATGACATTCACAGATGTGACATAAAATAATTTTTTAAAACACCTGTTATCGGAAAACTCTTTGGTTTTATTCAACATTGAAACTTTAATTACGATTGCTTGCTAACCGAGAGTGTATTTTAATAAGAAATGATGATTGTAAATTGCAATTGAATAGAAGTTTGCATGACGTAAATAGAGTCAAGGGAGGCGGGATGTAAACTTCGATTGTACCGACGTTGATCTAACCACTAACGTGTACACTCGAAACTACATAGTTAAATCTGATTTTGGCAATCACCTTTCTGCTTTAAGAGGAATTCAAAATTTAGTTTGCGGTCGTGTAATCGGGTCTAAACACGTTTGGTTCGTGCTTAAAAAAGCTTTCCTGCTTCACGCAAACATGCACGAAAAATAAACTTTTTGCGACTCTACTTACAGATGCACTTCGAGTTGCTGAGTTGCGAGAATTCGGATTACGTTTCAAAAAATAAATTTCCACTTATACCTCACACTTTTTATTAATTTCAACATTCCAGTTTTTAAACCAGTTTTTTTATTTCTTTCTTTTATTACTTTTTTTTTGTTTTATCTCTTTAAATCCTCGATTGAATGGATGCAATTTTGGACCAATTTATTTAGTTAGAATTGAAAGAAGCGAAATTTGCACTTTAAATGAGGATCATTTTATTAGAGGGCAGTGGGAGAATTATTTTGAAATTGGTAGGAAGCGATGAAAGTGATCCGCCTTTTCCCAATTTTCGTTCCGTGGTCTGTCTCTATAATTTTTCGTCACCCTCGATCGTCAAGCGTACGTGCCAAGCCATTAGTACCATCTGGTTCAGCTTATCGAAAGAGGAATTATTCTAGAACTTTATTGGGATTTAGTTGCTCTGACCTCAAAACGTGTGATGGCTAACAACAAATTACAAACGTGTAAAAAGACATCAAGTTCAGAATATATTGTTTTCAAGGAAGTCGAATTTTGATCTATTTAAAAGATATTAAATTGAAAAACGATTACTATAAATTGTTTATTATCAAAATTCAAGCTCAAAGTTCATGCCATCGGCAGCAATGAAATTCTTATACATTATTGAAGAGAGACACGTTCAGAAACTCCTTAGATTTTGATATGTTCCTTGTATATAAGCAACCGCAAAAATAAACGCGCTTTTAAAATTCAGGTTGTCGATAAGTCGTGAAATCCCATGACACTGTATAAACCTGTTGAAAGGCGACATGCATTTTTAAAAAGCAATTCCTGAGGGAATTTTCTGTTTCATTTTCACATGATTTTCCAATATCTGATGAAAATATTGCTTTAGCAATTTCTGTCTATCAAAATGTTAAAACAGATGAACGTATCAACTTCATTCTTTTCCGAATCTTAGAGCCTTTTTATTTTTACTCAATACCCTTGGCTAAAACATAAAATCAATCGTATCTTATAAAACTTTAAACTTTCACTGCTTTACATCCAATATCCCTTTCAGCGTCTCAAGTGCCTGATACATACTCAAAAGGATTTGATCTTCTCGAATAATGTGGTCCCTTTATTGAAATTCAATCCGAATTTCTGTATTTTAAAGCAATCGAGACAACTTTATGTGGAATCAGACACGATTTAAAAGCATTAAAACTAAGAACAAGTTTTAGTCAACTTGAAAATAATTAAATTCTCGAAGCTTTCATGGTGGAGTCAGAATGTTCATTGCAATTCAAAAACATTTAAGTTTAGGTACTTTGAAGTCCTTAAAATGCCTCGTACTTATGTGCATTTGAATCAACAGCACCAATGAGGACTTTCGTCTCCCATGCCTGCTCTTTCCAAGAGTAATTCTCCCCCGAACCACACATTTCCATTTGCAAGTTCTCACGACCACTGCTCGTCGTCCTCTTTAAAGTTTAGCAGTTTATGTCGCAATTACAAGGAACTGAATAGTTAGTACTTTAACTGCCGTTTAATGCAGATGATCGTCTCCAATCCCATTATGAAGACCGGAAAGAAACGAAATTACTTACTTAGTAACGTTAAGAGAAAATCAGCGTCTAGCTTGCCTGAGATTTTAAAGGTGTTTCAACGTCATTTCGCAATATTCCATGATAAAAAACTTATAAACGATATAAATCTTTTAAAAATCGTAAATATAGGTATAGAAATTCTCTGAAAATTCCCAGAAACTTCTTACAATCACAGAAAAAAAAAAGTTTTAAATCAAGCCCGAAAGGACTAGTTTGTGCCTAAAAACTGGCTTAAAATGTGACACAAACTAGTCCCTTCGGGCTTAATTTAAAACTTTTTTTTTGTGATATTTTAATTCTAAGGTAACAATTAAAGTCCCTTTAAAATCCCTTAAAACCTCTTAAAACACCCAGAAACCTTTTATTCAAATCTCTTAAAATTTCATGAGAACGCAATGAAAAAAAAAAAGATTGAAAAATTGATAATTGCAGATATCCACATTTTATGTTTTAGTTGCGGGATGACAAGGATCTTCCAAAGGAGTCAAAGAAAGCTACAGTTGCCCCGAGTGAACCCATTCCAGCACCTCTTAATAGACAGGAATGGGTTGAAGTGACAGCCGATACGCGCATCCCGGTAAATAGTTTTAAAAGTGCTTTTTTAACACAATTACTCTCTCCATTTCCATTATCGAAAAATTTAAGTTTTCAATCTTGTTCTCCTTATATACAAAATTTCTCTTTTATTTTCCTTGTGACGCGATGGATCTTAAATATTTTATACGACACTAGCAAGTATTGCGAACGACTGAAATATATATGTATATACGAATCTATATAAAGAAATATCAGCAGAAATCCACTCTAAATGTCCATTTACGATTCCTTTGATTATCACATTGTAAGCGAAAATCCGAGCTAATCCGAAAATGGATAAAATCTCTTATTTAAATGCAAATGTAGCTCGAGATGTAGTGAAGTGTGTAAAGCATGAAAAAGAAAGTAATACTATTCTGAAGTATACCGCAAAAGAGCAATAGAACTCAGTAATTTTCCTAATTTAAATAATAGAAAATAAAAAAAAATCTAACGTACAAAGTGCAAAGCTATTAGAATTAACGTTATAAACTAGTTTAGATTCAAATGGAGATGGGTTGGATTATCCTTTTCCAATCCATTCTAGAGCTTTCCGTTTACCGATGTTTAATCTCTTTAATCTTATTAGATAATTCTGTAGCAAATTAAGTTAGCCTCTACGTTCCCAAACGCTATATTTCTAATTAAATCAGATAAGGACAACCCTGGTTAGATTTGCCGCAACATCCAAAGTTTCAGATTAATCTTTCGCTTTGCCATACATGTTGCTAAATATTCAACCACAATGAGAGATTCTAAATTCATTAGTTTCTAATTCCGAGAATGGTTTCTACAAATAACATTAAATCATACCAACCTAATATATTTAATAATCTTATGAAGATTAAATTAATCTTATAAATTATTAAATGTTAAAAAAATACTTTCTATTTTCAGGTGGACACTATTCAGGCCTACTGTCGAAAGTTTAGAGACAGTTGTCCAGCTCCAGTTCCTGGACAACCAGGACCTCCAGGACCTCCCGGAGACAGGGGACTCCCTGGACATCCTGGAAGTGACGGACCTGAAGGACCTCCTGGATTGCCAGGATATCCTGGAGAACGAGGGTTAAAAGGTGATCCTGGACCTCCAGGACTTGATGGAAGAGATGGAGTACCTGGAGAACCAGGATTGGATGGAATTCCAGGACGAATAGGTCACGACGGAATTCCTGGTAGGGATGGAAAAGATGGAATTCCTGGTATCCCTGGTAACCCTGGGAAAAATGGAATCGATGGTAAGCTTACGTCATGATACTTTGAATTTCTTTTTCTCCATAAAATTTTGTTCTATGGTTAAATTTAACCGAAACTAAACTAGTTATAACAATAACGTTATACAAATCTACCTGGAAAATTCTATACTTCACTAATATAATAAGGAAATAATTATATCTCATTCTGAATATGATATAACAAAATTATAACATAAGTTGACGTTGAAGGAGATACAAAAAACCTTTTCAAAAAAATTCATCAGGTATAAATAAAAGACGCAGATACATTATCTTGCGCATTGCGGAAACAACCGTTTTTTTATTTTGTTGAACTGGGGTTGAATACACTTTCTATTCATTATAAGTTCTGTGTTTGTTTAATGAATGCATTCCTTCATTCCAGAGAGTTTCTCATAGAAATTCGAGATTTTTAAATTTTGTTTACGTGGTCTTTGCATTTTCGTTGCAAAAAAATGAAACACGTATGAAATATGTAAGAATAATAAATTAATTATCCATTTTCCGGTTTATCGCTGTTTGCAACTATTTTAATGATACTTTCCTGAAAGGAATAAAAGCGTGAAAGTATCAAATATTTAAAACGACTGAAGATTTGGTTTATTGATTTGAATTTAATCATTCATAAGGGAAAATGGAAGTTGAATATTCTTTTATTTAGTTCCATTATTGGCGAAGCAATTTGCAACACTTTCTGCAGATATACGAGATTTGCAAATTCTCATAACTCGTTTTCTTTATTACCCATTATTTATCATGTACTTTTAAAGCAATTTTTCACCATGTATATAGCTCCTAATGCTCTCCAACATTTTCCTGTAATTCTCGCAGCTAAAATAGCCTCGTTACTCAATTACGTCTTATCTTTCTTATCCCTGAGGTAAACCCTTACGCGTTTTTCGCGTGTTGAACTCTTATGTATGTAGGTGACAGATAACAAGAGGTAAAATAGAGTTTTACCTGTGAGTGAAAGGAGAAATAAAAGAAGTAAAAAGGAAAAAGAGAGAAAATAATAATAGAAAGGAAAAAGACACGGAGTAGAAGTATAGAAATATATATAATACAAATAATAAATCAAAATTGAAATAAATGCTCAATTAACATTGATTGTAAATTTGAACGTCGATAAAACCAATAATTAAAACATTACTGGTTCATTAGTATTTATCTCTGAGTTTCAAAGTAAAGTGAATGGCTAAAAGCTCTCGAGGTATCGACTTGATTGCAAATTTATAATAGAATATTTGTCACAAAATTTCTGAGATGGATGGAGAGTTGTAAAAGTAGAGAATTGAAACTTCGACGTTCTCATAAAGTACCGTAAAGTATAGTTCGTGTAGTTTGCCCTTTGTTTTTAGAAAGCAGAAAGACATTTTCTTGCTGACCAGAAATAAGGCACTAAACATACACAGATATACGTACTATACACAATATATATATTATTTTTAGTATTTGACCACATTTAATTGAAATTTCGTTCCAAGTTTTTTTATCCTATAAACTTCTCTATTCTTAAAATGTTTATTTTTATGATTATGAGACTCTGGAAGAAGAATTTAATTAATAATCCAGCAACTAAAAAACTTAAAGAAATGAGAAATATTACGTTTTAAACCTCATCAGTAGCTACTAGGCAAGAAATTAGTATGCCTCAAGCGAAAAGTTCATAATGTCATTAGTGAGAGAGTAGTTTTTAACAATCCCAACAAAGTTTGTTCTCAAGCGCAGCCTGATGAGGATTTTTACATACAGATTTGTAATATCAGTAGAAAAGAACGGCTATAGTCAGACGTGACACGTCTTCTTGAAAGGGATCTTAAATTAAAATGGATTTTGAAAGAATCTGAAGTTCTAAAAGAGTAGACAATTTTCTATATTTTTTCTCAGGAAAAAGAAGTTTCTTTCATTTCTTCCAACTTTTCAATGGCATTATATTTGATTTCAATTGCTGTGTGGGATATATTGCTATAATTTCGTTTAATTTTGATTACTTGACGAAAAGTGAGAGAGAACATTTATGGTAATTTATTACGAGAGAAATAGGTAAATTCTTGGTTTCAGGATGTTAATATCAGCATTCAGTACAGAGGGGACCGAGCGGTTTGCCAACGTTTCGCAAACATTGTAACGCAGAGCATTTACTCACGACACTATATACAGTCAGAAGCAAATGGTCTATCGGTTACTTTTAGATCCAGAGAGAGGAAAACCAAACGGAAGACGAAGAATAATACTAGTTTAATTATAAATAATTTCCATTTCAACCAATATTATTCTGCCAATAAATTTTTACCATTTTTCCGAGATATTTTAAAAACTACCACTTTTTTTTGAGACTTTTTCGATATATACATAATCTCGCAAATTATCGCATTTCGTTCTGTTTGCAGTTGTAACTTATACATTTTTTCCGTCAAACTTTGAACATCCTCTCAAGCGTAGAGAAAGTTCGGCGAAAGGTAATGAAACGCAAAATTAAAGATAAGAGAAAATGCTTGACTTGATCCTCTAAAAGTTTTGACGCTGACGAAGAGACTGTAACATCAGACGGTAGAAATAAAAGCTGCAAAGAAAATATTTAATCTCCACCTGGAAGACGGTTCTTACCCTGTATAGTGTATTCTGTATATATACTGTATATATATATACTCTACCCTTTCTTTGCACAGTCCTGCTTCTCTGTGTCCAGTACTAAAGCGAAATGAGATGGATACCACATTGGATTGCTTTTTCCGAGCTTGTTTTCCTACACTCATCCCTTGTCCTCACGAGCTTCGCAAATTTTAATCAGAAACTTTCACTTCCAAGGTACTTTATAACACTAAACTATGAAAACCTCTTTCCATGTAAAAATGTGTGTAGAGAGTAACCTCCCCTATTTCTTAGGCTTCTATAGGGTTTCAGTATCAACGAATACTACCAAACACGAGACTTATATCATTTTTCGCACGTGCAAAGAGAGTTGCAACGCAAGTGACTCAATTTTTCCAGCTTTTGTATAAAAATGATAAAAATACAATCGTCTGGAAAAATTGTCTCTTACTTTAGATTTATTTTTTATGACGTATTTTTTATGTGTTAGTGGACGAAGAAATGAGAGGATTTTCTAGTTTGAGTGAAGAAGATGCATCAATTTAATGAAGTAAACGATGAAAGTAATAAATATTATAGGATTTAAAAGGAAAATGATAAAGAGAAATTCTTGCAAGATAAAACTACGGAATATTTCACCATAAAACCGGGGCTTTTTACCGTTCATTGTAGTGGTTAATGACAGGAAAAATAATCGCCGATAATCGACGCGAAGAAGCATTCCTAAACTCTTCACCATCACCACCATCCAGTACGCATTTATGTGTCGATTTTAATGGCCTATGGTGATAGCCCAAGCAAAATTGATCGCTACTTCTGCGCACCATTGTGTACCCTAATGTTTATTTAAAATTGAAGAACTCGCTAAAAGTCGTCGGATAAGTGCATGAATAGGCGATTCCGGGGCTGTCGATCGACACTGCAGAATATCGGCGTATAGAATGCATTATGCAGTAACTTCGTATCTCCCTCTTTCCATACATGGGGGCTCAAATAGCATTTTCTGGCTTATGCATTTGGACTGGCTTCATTTACCATATTTTTAGAAACGCTACATGTTTTTAATAAAAATATGCTCTACTATTTTTGAGCAAGAATAAATGCAACTCTTGTCCTTGGCAAGAGTTGCAAACAGACAATTTTCATTTGCATCCTAACTCGATGAACTTAATGTAGGAAGCTGGAATCGCGAACTAACTAAAATCATTTAAGGAAAATGGCGAGTCTGTTGCATTTCTCTTGCTTCGCTGATATCCCATGCACTTAGTTGGTTATGCATCTAATAAATTGCGTTAAACTCAAAGGTACAGCCTCTTATGGCCCTAGAGGACCAAAACTAGATAATAGTTACGACAAACTCGGATTATCACCTCCGAGCGTCGAAATAATAGCGTGATATGACTACTTATCAGAGTAAATTGCAAAATTCATTCGAATTTTCTTGTTTAAAATCCAATTTGCGGAAATTGCTTTAAAGATATTAAAATTCTGATTCTTGAGAAGAGAGATTGATCTCGGTGAGAAAATATTATCTCCCTAGCCCTTTTTTTTTCTTAACAGCTGACTCATTCAGAAATTTATAGAACAGAAAATGTTGAATGCAATCTATATTCCTTTTAGGATACTTCGCAACTATCCTCTTCATCTAGAAAGTTTAAGTACGTCAAACTTTCGAAATGCAAGGCGAGAAGCTTTCCTCGGAAGTTATAAACTTACATTCGCTCCTTTGCACACGTCTTTAGTCCATTATGATTTCGTTGTTGAAATTAAAGTTGATGTTAAGGCTTAAGTAGCTAACTACTCTTATTACACATGATTCATTTTCGACCTACTTAACTCTTTTCACTCAGAAATAAAAATAAGCAAAATGCTTATAATATCACGGAGAAAAATCCTATCTTAAAAAAGTGTTGTCACGATATATCGCGAAAATCTCGCATACATTGTTGTTGCAAACCTGATTGGTTTTTCAACGACTTGAAGTTGAAAGAAGAAAAACAAACTAATGGTGCAAAAAAATGTCAGGAAAACCTTCGAAATACGTTAAAACTTCTTAAAACTCTCCCAAAAATCTCTTGAAATCCCTTAAAAATCCACAAAAACGATTAAAATCATTTTTTTGTGGAATTTTAGGGAATTTTGAAAAGTTTTGACAATTTTTTAAAGATTTTATATATTTTAAGGAATTTTAAAGTTTTTCGTTGCATTATAAAGAATTTTAAATGTCTTGTAAGAATTTTCAGTAATTTTAAAAGATTTTAAGAGGTTTCTATGAATTTAAAGGGATTACAATAGATATGTTAAAATATCCTTAAATTCCTCGAAATTCCAGAACCTCATTTAAAATTCCTAAAAATCCCTTAAAATTCATACAAACCTTTTGAAATCCCTTAAAATTTCATGAAAAATTTAGAAAATTTTAGAAATCGCTTAAATTCGTTGAAATCTTTAAAAATTTTTAGAAATCTCTTAAAATTCCTCAAAATTTTAAAACATTTGGTATAATATTTAAAAGATTTAGTTGAATTTTAAAAGGACTTCATGAAATTTTAAGAGATTTTTAAGGAAGTTTAGGGAATTTAAAAAATTTTGTGGAATTTTAAAGGATTTCACACATTTTTACACACATTTTTACATGGAAATTAAATAAATAATCGTGTGCTTAGCGCACGTGTTGGTCTGCTAGTGGATATTAAAAAGTAATATCTAGCTGACAATGGGACGACTATCCTAGATATTTAGATATAATATCTTGATATTAAAACCTAATATCCATTTTTCTCCGTTATAAATCTATTTGAAAACATGCTAGACTGCTTCTATTTATTTATATTATAATGTATGAATTTAAAAGGAAGTATATCTCATTATGAATGCTTCCTTGAAACATGAGTATCTATAAGCACTGAGAGTCTGAGACGAAACATTGTTACAAACGAATAAATCTGTGCAAGGTGCATCTTCAGATCATGGAACCACATCGTTATTCCTACGCTACATTAATTCTTGTCAATGACATGAACTGGAAAATGTACTTTGTAGGAATACACGAGTCTCTTGCAAAGGAATCCTCAGTATTTCATTGATTTAAATATGTTCCGCACACATTTCGATCGACTCAGTGGATTTACGTCATAGGTAATTCATACGGTATGGAGGACAGGGACCTTTCATGTTATATTCTCTCGTTCTAAGCGATTTTACAATTTTTTTTTCGTATTTCATCCCCTCGCTGCATCAGATATTCCGTTAAGCGAGGAATTGCCTCTTTGGGATCTGTGCTTTTCTACAAATGTGATTTATCCTTCCGTATCGAGTCGAAGAAGGGGCTGACATAAATTTCTTTAGATACGCTGAAATGAACTTGACGTGTGTGCCACTGCCGCGTAGACATCTTTTCATCTGAAAAATCTATGTATGGCTCTGCATCAAACATATGGCCATTGTAGTTCGAAGAAAGACGTTGAAACCGTTCCTTCAAACTGAAAAATCCGCGTTTGTGAAACGCGGAAGGTGTATTTGAACACCCGGGGCAACAACAGGTTCCTTAAAACTCTATTTACTTTTTTTTTCTAGTTTGCTCTCTATTCTTGGTAAATCCTCACTCAGTGCTTCTCACAACTCTCCTTAAAAAATATTTAAAAACCGAAAGCTCGTTAATAGATGTATAAAAAACAATAATTGATAAAGTGAAACTGAAAATGTTTAACGATCACATGAATCAAAGTTATAATGAATTGATATTTTGATGCATTATTTCATTGCATTAAATCTTGCTCGTAAAAAGGAAATATAAGCATTTCCATGGGTATAATTGAATTAAAATTTGGAGAGTAACGAAATACACCCTCGAGAGGGAAAATTATTTATGTTCAAAGCGAGCATATTTAGGATTTCGTATGTATTTACATATAATTGTGATATACTTTTACCACTTATATATGTATAATTATTTCAAATGTTTAATGTATGCAGTAAAGAGGACAGAAGTGAAGTGGTGAAAAACTGGTATAATAAATATATATGCAGAATAAAACTAAAATACTCTTTGATCACGTGATCTAAGTATCATATACCTTAACGAGGAATTTTCGTGAAATTCAAAGTTCTTGCGTATTCAAGGAAGGAAAAGCAGACTTTCAAAGATACAGATATACAAAGGATTAACATATACCAGAGGGAACTTTCTTCTCAGTGCACGTGTAATGTGCAGCATGCCTGAAGCTTTAGTTTAGCGGAGACCACTTCTCCATTATGAAATGCAGCAAGATGTCTCTGATGACAAAAACCTGCATGTTAAAGAATTGTTGGAATTAAAGGGGAAATTTTTCTATTAGAAACCGTATAAAGTAATAGAAATTTTCAAAAAAAATTTATTATACCAGTGTTGAACATTCTTCTCTGTTTTTGGAATCTAAAATCCATTTACCGTAACCGAATAAGTAATAAAATCTCAATCGCATCCATACTTCAGCTTCGTCATTTAAAAAGTTTGAAAACGTTATTGGTTTTCCGTCACTCGTGAATAATACATGCCGGAAGCCGTGATAATTCAACAAATCATTCTGTTCAATGATTTTGTTTCTCGTTTATTCTTTTTTTAATGTCAGAGTTTATTCGGAATCAATAAAATGCGCTTTTACGTAAGGGCAAGGAAATTGAAATATTTTTTTAACGGGTTTGGATTTTTTTTGGGATTTATGACAAGTTTGATTTAACTTTTCAGTTTCATGATGCTGCAAACATTTTTTTATGTTTATATATATATGTTATATTATATTAACAATTTGATTTTAGGAATCCCTGGTCAAAAAGGAGAGCTGGGCGCTCAAGGTCCAAGAGGAATGCGCGGTGAGTGTTTTATCTATATTTTATTATAATATTGAAATTCAGAATCAAATTCAGTTTAGTTTGAAGTAGAAACAACTTTTTCAATATTGACAGAATATAAATACAAGAGAAACTGGATACTGATATTACCAATCATTCGGAAAATTGATTTCTCTCTTCAATGTTATATATTTCATGCAGGTGTATAGATATTTGAATGCTGCTATAAATATGAAAAAAATATTACATTTCTCATCGCTGAATTTAATTTTTTAAATAAATTTAAAATTGTATCTCCAATAGATGTTTTTATTCAAAGTTTTATTCACAGCAAATAAAGACTTTTGTTTGCAATTATCAAAAATGGATTAAGGATATTTAATTATTGACTCGTTTCTATGTAAATGAAAATGATAAATTGATATTGTAACATGTGATTCGTATATTTTTGATCTGGGAGCGGATTATTAATGTTGCAAATAATAAATCGATTTATGTCAATTGTTTTCAGTGATATTTTAGGATTTATATAGAGAAAAAAAATATGAAAAAAAAACTCATTAGGAAAAATGTCTGTTGTGTTAAGAGCAAGGAATAGTGAATTCTCGAGGGGTTGAGTGGAATATGGAACCTTTTATTAAGCATAGGATTAGGGAGCCTTATGGGGTAATTTCTGACTTGGAAAAGCACATAGCCGAATTAATCTGGGCGTTATTGTAGAAACTGTGATACGCTTACTTTCAAAGCAGAAACTTGATCCCTTGGTACCTTTATCCCATTTTACTCGGAACATTTCCTTCTTTCCCTTTCACCTTTCTTCCCCTTTCATTCATGCAAGGAAGAAATGACATAGCCAAGTTATTAAGTGGTCGTTATTTCCCAATCATCTCGTGTTTAATCAACTACCTACGCTATCTTCACACTGGGTAATTGTCTCACAATGAGGATCGACTCATTTTCGAAGCATCATCGTTATCTCACACATACATAATATGTAACATATACAATGTACATACACCAGCAACTATAACGATTCGCACGCTCTTCCGCGATTAATATCTTGCGTTTTTGCACTAGGGTAAAAAGATTTACTGGATTCTAAACAATTTCAAATAAAATGATTTTAAAATATGTTTATAATCTGGACTAACGGATCTATTTTTATTTATGCAAATTCGATTCATCGTTTCGTTCTTATTGAATCGAGAATCCTTCGAATTGAGAGGTATAATTGAGGTTCCAAATGAGATTCCTGTGAAATTCCAAAGCTCTCACATTGCTGTGGCAGTTTCAGAATGCAATAGGATTAACTAATATCTAGGACATCACATAAAAGGAACACTAAAAGGTGAATCGTCACCTGCTTCTTAATGCCAGTGTAATTAACTTAAATTCACAATTACGCTAATAGCGAATCTAAAAAAGAATTTAGCAGATGTTTTTATTAAATATAACACGAATGAACCACACAAAAGCTCTAAAAATTTATGAATCTCATAACTTGATAATTTTATGCCATATATTATAAAATCCAACGAAAGAAATGTCATTTTACGTGATCTCTAATCATCGTAAAATAAACCGTAAAAGTATTTATGATCCTTTTAATGACTTACGCTTTACAGATCTTATTTATATTATAATAGCTAATAAAATATAAATTAAAATTGTATGACATGATTTATATTTTCTGGTTAATGCACTTATATAATCACTCATTTTTATAGCAAAACGTTATAGGGAATTGATAAAAATTATCCACCTTGTTCTTTCACTATTTTCTCATCTGAATTTCAGATTATCCTTTTTCTTTTAAACTCTACAAGTCATAAAGTCGCGCATTCGTAAGTTCTACTGTAAATCGTGCACCGCACATACGTGATTTTGGAAGCGTAAACTGTGACGTTCTCTCTCAACAGTACGAGATAATTAAACTTCATAATATAATAATGAGAACTTTCAACGTAGTACGCACACTTCTCTGAATTCTGGGGATAGTAAGCTTAGGATATTTTGCAGCTGCAATTATTACACATCACTAATGCCAACCCCTGTTCATGTGAGTGTGTATAATCCGTGATAAAGGATATTCCACTTTAATCAAGAACACAGGTTCCCACTTTAAAGTTTCAGATTTCATTTCTAAGAAAAGATGTTTGATTTTTTTGTTAAAAAAGAAATCTATAATTAAAGTACTAATTTTAGAGATATATATATATATATATATATATTTAGAGGAATTTCTAAAAATTGGGTGTTGTTAAAAATCTCGGAAAATTCTCTGGGACTCTCCAGAAATTTTTTTTTTCACTGGAGGAAAAACTTAAAGTGAAATCTTGTTCCCTCAGGTCGGTTTTAAGGCAGTCCTTTGCGTGACCTCATTTAAAATTTAAAGCTGGGGTGCCCTCGTCTGTCTTTAAAATCCACAAGTTTTAAGAACGTCGTTTCATTAACCTAAATTGTTTCATCCTCGCTTTACTTCAATATTTTTTCCGAACAGAATAAGATTACTTTGATAATAATTCGAAAGTAATGAAAAAAGGATAGTCTCAATATCCGATAAAATAAGCTAAAGAATTAGTATAGACGTATATCCTGCGTGAATTCAAAGTTTCTCGTTTCATCTGAACGGATAAGAACACTTGGGAATTCATCCCCTTGTTTATCTCTTATCGATTTTTCTTGAAAGGCACTGCCGCCGAACAATATGATAATGTACTTGAAATTCCTCTTTCGAAGAGTGACGGTTCTAAGTAATGTATCATACAAAATTAAATCAAAATAAAGGATCTTCAATCATGTGTCCTGGATTTTATTTATTTTGTTCTTAGTAAAGAAATAGAAATAGAAATAAAAATAAAAATAGACAGAAATAGCCGTATAGGTCATATTTCACTGTAAAATATTCGACTATAAAAAGAAATTACAATTATAATTTTAGGACCTGTGGGACCGAAAGGTTTGCAAGGACCTCCGGGAATGGATGGAAAACCTGGAGTTGTTGTTTACGAAAGAAAAATAAGTAATGGGACCAGAACTACTGAGCTCCTCCGTCCACCTTCTATTCCTAGTAAGTTTTAAAATAACAATAATATATCTAAAAATTATATAACATGAATAGCGAAATCTTGCAATTTTCATTGGCTAAATTGGAAAAAGGAAGGCAATTCTCTCATCCCGTCAATACCATTCGACGGAAAAGAGTTGAACAAATAAACAGTCCGTAAATTGTATTCCCTTATAAAAATTCGTTACAGAAATCCAGTTGAAGTAACTGACGTTAATTTGAAATATTAAAAAGTAGTTTTGAGTTCAAATGCTCCATAATTGTACGTCTAACTTTAACAGAGGGTTTTCAAGAAATGTTGAAAGTATGAATACTCAAGAACCATCTTCACCTCCGTTTTATACCTTGCGGCTAAATCTAGAATGTTAGTTATATGCCTCGTCATTTTAGTTAGTAATTATGCTTTTCTGGAAGAAATTTTAACGTTTCAAGAAACTAAGTACCTCATTATTTTTTAAATTATCTGTGTATTTTATAATTAAGTAAAAAGAGAGAAATTGTATTATATTTGTTAACCAATTCTTTTAAGTCAACAGAGAGACATAAAGTTTTTCAGCTTTTAATCTGATGACTAAGCCATTAATCAAGTCGGATGTATTGCATTTTTGCAGGCTGAAAGCCTAGAGACAAATGATTCTTTGCCTTTTGATTAAATTCGGCAAAACATTTAGAAGAAAAGTACTATTTTCCAAGTGAGGAGACGATGAGAAATAATTCTGTAACTTAATTTTCTATTTATGCTTGACTCTTGTTTCATGTATTATTATTATTATTAAATATAGAAACTTTAAAGGAATGAAAAATAATACTAGGATTAAGAATGTTTTTCATTCGTCTCCCCTGAGTCTCCACATTTATTAATCAAGAACTAAGGCCTGGAGGGAGATTTGTTTTTCCTTCCCTTGGTTACGTAAACTTCATCATCAAAATTGGATTTTTACTGTACATTTATATTACTTTTTTCTTATCCCTTTGTAAAATATTCATTTTTGTTTTCTACTGTAATAAAGCATTTGTTAAATTTTATATATAATGTTCAAGTCATGTTAGAATGAACCAAGTAAAGTTAATTTAAACTTTAGACCCTGTAGTGAGAATATCACTTGTAATGTAATCAGGATTTTACGATTGCTAAAATTGCTCTGGGCTTGTTGCAACTAACAAGTGAAGTGTCAGTTTTATGGGCAGGTCGAAAATAAATTGTTCGTAACTAAAGACGCTCTCTTCTCGAGTTTAAATCCAAAAACTTCCACGTTTCTAAATCAGTTTTTCTCCTCGTTATTGTTAAATAAACTCTTACTTATAACACGATTTATTAAAGAATTCATTAAAAAGATCTAAGGTGATACAAAAAAAAATGACCAATGGAATTTTCTGAATGGCTAGTTCGAAAGAACGAAAAGTTTTTAAATTAAGAAAGATCGCCTCCGTATCGTTTATCGTAAAATATTCCTTAATTAGAAAGATGTCTTTCGTTTAAGCTTCAATTAACCTTGTCGAAACATTGATCTTCCAACTATTTCTATAGAATATTTCTTGCAAGATACACGTAATGGAGGATCAAGGTTGAAGCTTAATTGCCACTCAAAGAAATAATGATGCAATAGGAAATGGTCTCTTTATAGAAAAATTACTAAATTTGCCAAACTAGCTAATAAAAAAATACTTTATAAGAAATATAATAAAGACATTTCTTTATTTTTTAGCATCCCGAATGAACCTTTTTTATACAGTAAATGAAGGGGAAGATGTACGCCTGGAATGTGGAGCTCACGGAAACCCTCAGCCGAACATTACCTGGCAAACATCAAATGGAATGATTCTGAAGGGAGCCTATAAATGTAATTTCTTTTTCATAATATAGCATGATAAATTTCCATCACAATAATTGAGTTCTGATTATTTCACACGGAAATGGATTCAATTATAAAGAAACTTTTATCTATAATTTCAAATATCATTTCATATTGAAATAGAAAATTGTGCTTTATAGTTGAATTGGAGGAAAGTTGAATATTTTCCACGAGACGAAATATTAAGTGTGATGTATATTGCAGAGTTAAACGGTCCGTGTTGAATTAATTAATAGAATCGTGACTGCTGGTCAATGACTGATCTCTGTAGTACCCAGCAGTCCATGAGCCTCTTCATGTGATTCATTACTTCTAATTATATCTGATAGTCAAAGCGGAGCTTTGTACCCCCTATATTGATCTTCGTAATAAAAATTTATATAATTTCGTGTTTTAAAGGAAACTAAGAACTAATATTTTGGAATTGTATTCTCAACAGACAACAGAGTAGTTGGGAATCCCTTGAATCTAACTGAAGTCAGCCGTGAACATACAGGGGATTACATCTGCACTGCTGACAATGGTATACCACCGAATGCGAACCAAACGATCAGACTCCAGGTCCAATGTAAGTACAGTATTATTGCACCAGACAAAGGATTTTCCCCTTCGTTCGCATCCATATGTACGCTATAATATTTGCACATCCCTCAGATATTATAATTCTCTCACCGGTGGAAGATCCTCGTGACTATTCAGGTTTCAGAGAAAAGCACTTCAATTCTAGTCTATGCATCATTATAATGAACTATTGTCGTAGATAATATTTTCTATAGAAAATTTATTTTTAAATCTATTCTAAAAAGATCATTGAGTCGAAGTCGAAATATCGTAACGCCTATTCCGCACTCCTGATTCGTCGTGTAAGTATCGATAGTGATTTTCGACAATCGATACTTGCCGAATCGTAACTTCCGCGTAAATTAAATTTGAAAGTTTGAACTTGAAATTTTGAATTTGGTTTCGTTAATAATCATTTTGTCACGAGTTTAAACTCGAACTACATTGAAAATCTAGGAATTTTAAGGGAATTTTTAAAGATTTCATGAAAGATAATGGGATTCTAAATGCTAACGTAGAATTTTAAAGAATTTCAAGAAGTTTCTGGGAAGTTTTAGAATTTTTTATGACTCTGATTAGATTTCAATTGTACTACAAGGTACTTTTATAATTTTAAAATATATATGTTTTGGGATTTAAATAAGGAATTTTAAACTTTATAGGGTATTTTATTGAGAAATTTCAAAAGATTTTTATGATTTTTAAAAGATTATGTAGAATTTACAAAGATTTCGAAGTTTTTCGTAAAATTTTAAGGGTTTTCAAAAAATATTTCTATAATTTATAAAAGATTTTGTAAATTTTAAGGGATTTTACAATCTTTATACGAGTTTTATGAGGTTTTAAGGAATTTGAAATATTATCCAGAAATTTTAAGGAATTTTACGAGATTTTTAATAATTTTAAGTGATTTTGAGAGATAAATTAAATTATTTCCGCGTAAATTAAATTTGAAAGTTTGAACTTGAAATTTTGAATTTGGTTTCGTTAATAATCATTTTGTCACGAGTCTAAACTCGAATTACATTGAAAATCTAGGAATTTTAAGGGAATTTTATGGAATTTTTAAAGAT